>BMAO01022708.1:0-163610 GCA_019973975.1 Trichonephila clavata
AGAATTATCTGTAGAATTTTTTTACTAGTATTTATTGATAATGGATTTAAATTAATATATTTTTTTAAAATCAAAGGAATGTTTCTATTATTTTATTATTAAATTAATTATTTGTTAAAAAAAAGTATTTCGCCTATTATTTAGGATAAAAATACGTTCTAGAGACATTTTTAAGCTAACTGTAAGTAACGATTGATTGATTAATGAAAACCTGAAAATTATTTTATTTTTTTAAATTCCTAAAAACTATGTATTATAAAATAAATGATTTTTTTTAAATCAAGCATCAGAATAGTTTTATGAGTTTTAATGAACAATATTTCTAAATCGTTGCGTATGAATTTATTTTCGTGTTATTAAATCGATATTCTACACTAATTAACTTCAAGCCTTTCTCTTTTAGATCCATTCATTTAAAAAATAAAATTCCCAAAACTTTTTTTTAAAGAATTTTTAAAAAGTAGTCTTAATTTTTACTTCACATTGAATAACTTTGTCATTTATGAAGATAATCTCACAAAATCTTTTTTCCTGGTGTACAGTAATATTATCCGTAACATATACGAAGATTGAAAAAATTGCTTCAAAATTACGGATTTTTTAAAAAAAAATTGTGATTTTCGTAAACTTAAATTTTTCTGAGAAATAAATTAAAAAGTAGTAATTTGTACATTTTTTATTTCAAAGTACGTTATTTTTGCAAATAGTTGGTGATGTTTGAGAGCATTAACGTAAAAATTATGCCCTTAAAATGAAGGTAATCATCTTTAAAATAATTTAAAATACGCGATTTTACATTTAGCCAAACATTGGCGTCGAAATTTAGCTTTGCGCCAAAGACAGTTGACCTGTTTCGCCTTCGACCGCATCTAACTCAAGGGTTACACTAAAAAAATTCTGCCTTAAACAGGGGGAAATCAGTAACTTTGGCGAGTAAAAAAAAAAAAATGCTAGTGAAAAAATTACTTTTTTGTCCTCCCATTCATTATTGTTGCCTATTTTCCTTTTTCGCTACGGGTCCCCGTACAATAGACGGTTAGCGCTTCGCTTCATTTACACCGTAAAGCAAATCGTGTCTCTGCGAGTTCGAATCGGCGATGATCTCTTTTTTTTCATTTCTGCTAATTTTTCCCACGTAAATTAATTTTACTAATAAATACTTATTTTAACATGATCCTCTGTTATTTTAATATACTTTTTTTTTTGCCTTCTAAAAGGTTTTTTTCTGATTTTTAATCATTCAAAGTAATTTCTATCTTTTTCAACAATTCGATTTTGTTCATTTCTGCTTATTTTTCCCACCCGTAAATTAATTCTCTCTTCTTCAATGATTGAATTCACTTGCTGCATCCCCACTGATCTCAAATTTACTTCATTTTCAGTGCTGCCATTATGTAAGCAAATGGTATGTCACAATTAATTGCTAAATGAGCATTTTTAATCAATTTTATTAAAAATAATTAATAAGTTAGTTTTGTATAATATAATTTTTTTCGCAGATACGTGTTTAAATAATTTTAACACAGAGTGGAATGAAAAACTATAAAATTAATATTAAAAAAATTAAATATTTTTATCAAATAGTATTTTTTTTTTCAATATTTTTTTCAGTGAATGTTAGCATATAACTAGGTTTAACCCCAAAAGTGGATTTTTAACACTTATATATGTTTAATCAAACATCCAAACGTTTCAAGAGCTATCTGTAGAATTTTTTTTTATTAGTATTTATTGATAATGGATTTAAATTAATATATTTTTTTAAAATTAAAATGCATTCAATGCATTTCTGAGATTCATTTAAAATATTTATCAGTATCGAAATTTTAGTTCTCTTTCATAAAACTTATAGTTTACTTTAAAATAATGCGTAATTGCATGAAACTTTTTCCCCCGGTGTCGAATATTTCAAAAAATTCTCACAATTTTACTTCAAGAATTAAAATAGTAGTGAAATTTTGTTATTTGAAAAAATTATACATTCTGTTCTTTTTTCAGCATACAACTATTTTTAAAAATGATACAGTTTCGTTTCCGGGAAAAAACTAAAAAAATTAAATGTTTTTATCAGATAGTATTATTTTCTTTTTGAATGATTTTTTTCAGCGAATGTGTACTTATAACTAGGTTTTTCACATAGTGTTTTTCTTAGCAGTTACATATGTTTAATCAAACACATCCAAACGTTTCAAGAGCTATCTGTAGAATTTTTTTTATTATTATTTATAGATAATGTGGATTTAAATTAATATATTTTTTAAAATCAAATGAATATTTCTTTTATTTCCTTATTAAATTAATTATTTGTTAATAAAAGGTATATCGCCTATTATTTTGGATAAAAATACATTCTAGAGCCTGGAATAAATATTTGTCCTCAGTGCCAGCCTAGCGGTAGCTAGGCTTCTACTTCAGTTACACAGTATACCTAAGAAAGGGAGTAAATAAAGTGAGAATGATAGGTTCGCCTAAGCTAAAACTATCTTCGGCGGTCAGGAGGTGGTGGGGGAGGGGGACATAGTTTCTGTAGAAACGGAAAACAGCTTTTTCGTTTCGTTCTTCAATCCGAAAAGGGGGTTTTCGTTACGTTTAACAGCATGGGGGGCGGGGGTAGAATTCTTAGAAATCAGGTAGTATCTTCGTTGCGCTACGAGGCAAACGGTACATGAGGTGAGGCTTGTTCATGAAGTTAGATTGAGAGCTAATCGTCGGGTTGTCATCATGATGGATTGCAGAATGGAAAGTTGAGGAAAGATTCGCTATTAGGGTGTGGATAGGTTCAACACAAAGTTCTTCGTGGAGAACAGATCTTGGGATGTACCTGGGAGCTCTGGCTATGACTCGAAGCGCTTTTTTTTTTGAAGTCTTTGAATATCATTTAATTGTGTGTTACTGGCAGATCCCCAAATGGGGCATGCATACGTTAAGATGGGGCGAAGATATAGGTTTTGTAAATAAAAATCCGGTTATTTAAAGAGAGTTTGGATTTCCTTCCAATCAGTACGTTCTAGAGAGACATTTTTAAGCTAACTGTAAGTAGCGATTGATTGATTAATGAAAACCTGAAAATTATTTTATTATTTTAGATTCCTAAAAATTATCTATTATTAAAAAATGATGACTTTTTTTTTACTCAAGCATCAAAATAGTTTTCTTTTATTGTTTAAATTTATTATTTTTTTACTAAAGCAATATTGTTTTTGACATGTCATGAATAGAAACTTGAAGATAAATCTTATATCTGAGGGGAGAGTCAGGGGGAAAATAGTTCTACACTCAAATAAGCCACTGTAACACTGTGCAGTAGGAAGAGAACTGAAACATGTTTGACATTAGTAAGATCTGGAAGATATTTTTTTTTTCGAAAAAGGGAATTGTAGTGACGTTTATATAAAGGAATCACACACATACCAGGAACATTGATAAAGAAAGGTGAATTTCCATGGCAGTATGTTATGCATTCGAAACAAATTTTAATAAAACACTCAAAATACTTAAAACAATCATTTAATAATTTCTTCTTTTATAAAGATAATTGCATGAAACATTTTTCCCGTGTGTCGAATATTTCAAAAAATCCTCACAATTTTACTTCAATATTTAAAAAAGTAGTGAAATTTGAAAAATTTCTACTTTTCTGTCTTTTTTCAACATACAACTATCTTTAAAAAGGCTACATTTTGGTTTCCGGGGACTAAAAAATTGCAACGAAAGAACTGAAAACTGAGTGAGTGATTTTTTAATTCGCACTGTTCGCCTATTCGAGGGTTATTGGCGATGGACCTCGAAATTTTCAACCATGGTCAAGTGACGAGGACGACACCTGCGCTTTCAAACATCTCTAATAATTAGAACACCACACCAACGCAAGAACAAATTTCGAAAAAGGGAGTTTTAATGACATAGTTAAAGAAATCACTCACATCGCGCACATAAGAGCTATCGGCCTGAGGGAAATACGAAATTTCCATGGGATGAAGTTATTCACTCGGTAAAAGCCCGTGCAACGTCGGGCTAAGCGGAGAGGAAAGAAACAAAGAAATCAAAGTAATTTCGAAAAATAATATTGGAAGTGTTGAATTTGTGAAGAGAAGGGAAAATGTTAAGCGACAAAGCCATGACACGCACTCACGGGTCATGCACTCACATCGTACGCGTCAAAACCACACAAAAGTGTTGGTGTCAGAAAGAAAAGAGGAAATTAACATGGGGATTAAGTTATACCCTCGGTATAAGCCCGTGCAACGCCGGGCCATGAAAGCTAGTAATACACTATTAAAATTCGAAAGTAAGCAAACGTATCTATCTATCTATCTATCTATGTGCGTCTATCTTCTCACGAAACGTTTGATGCAGAAAGTCGCGGAAGGTACCAAAAGATCGGGAATTTTCCGGGGAAGCAGTATGGCCCATTTATATTCCGATATTGTAATAAGTTAAAAAGATATTAATTAAAAACCTTAAAACGCCTAATTGTTTTACGCCTGCCGGTTGTTTACTTGGCGGAACTTCCCTTCCGTTTCGGCCTAGCGGTAATTTTACGTTTTCCACCATATTAAAATTGTCATCTAATTTTCGGTGTCGAAATTAGACAAAAAATAATTACAGAATCGGAAAGATCATTTATTTCGCAACGACACGGTATAATTATTTTTGTAAAATAACGATATTTGTTATTTTTTTCGAATTTTTTAAAATAGTGTTAAAACTGATGCGTTTTTATGAACATTATCTCTAAATCGTTGGGTATGAATTACTTTTTGTGTTATTAAATCGATATTTTACACTAATTAACTTCAAGCCTTTCTCTTTTAGATGCATTCATTTAAAAAATAAAATTCCCAAAACCTTTTTTTAAAGAATTTTTAAAAAGTAGTCTTAATTTTTACTTCACATTGAATAACTTTGTCATTTATGAAGATAATCTCACAAAATCTTTTTTCCTGGTGTACAGTAATATTATCCGTAACATATACGAAGATTGAAAAAATTGCTTCAAAATTACGGATTTTTTTTAAAAAAATTGTGATTTTCGTAAACTTATATTTTTCTGAGAAATAAATTAAAAAGTAGTAATTTGTACATTTTTTATTTCAAAGTACGTTATTTTTGCAAATAGTTGGTGATGTTTGAGAGCATTAACGTAAAAATTATGCCCTTAAAATGAAGGTAATCATCTTTAAAATAGTTTAAAATACGCGATTTTACATTTAGCCAAACATTGGCGTCGAAATTTAGCTTTGCGCCAAAGACAGTTGACCTGTTTCGCCTTCGACCGCATCTAACTCAAGGGTTACACTAAAAAAATTCTGTCTTAAACAGGGGGAAATCAGTAACTTTGGCGAGTAAAAAAAAAAATTGCTAGTGAAAAAATTACTTTTTTGTCCTCCCATTCATTATTGTTGCCTATTTTCCTTTTTCGCTACGGGTCCCCGTACAATAGACGGTTAGCGCTTCGCTTCATTTACACCGTAAAGCAAATCGTGTCTCTGCGAGTTCGAATCGGCGATGATCTCTTTTTTTTTCATTTCTGCTAATTTTTCCCACGTAAATTAATTTTACTAATAAATACTTATTTTAACATGATCCTCTGTTATTTAAATGTACTTATTTTTTGCCTTCTAAAAGGTTTTTTTCTGATTTTTAATCATTCAAAGTAATTTCTATCTTTTTCAACAATTCGATTTTGTTCATTTCTGCTTATTTTTCCCACCCGTAAATTAATTCTCTCTTCTTCAATGATTGAATTCACTTGCTGCATCCCCACTGATCTCAAATTTACTTCATTTTCAGTGCTGCCATTATGTAAGGAAATGGTATGTCACAATTAATTGCTAAATGAGCATTTTTAATCAATTTTATTAAAAATAATTAATAAGTTAGTTTTGTATAATATAATTTTTTTCGCAGATACTTGTTTAAATAATTTTAACACAGAGTGGAATGAAAAACTATAAAATTAATATTAAAAAAATTAAAAGGTTTTTTTCAAATAGTATTTTTTTTCTTTTTGAATATATTTTTCAGTGAATGTTAGCATATAACTAGGTTTTCCCCCAAAAGTGGATTTCTAACACTTATATATGTTTAATCAAACATCCAAACGTTTCAAGAGCTATCTGTAGAATTTTTTTTATTAGTATTTATTGATAATGGATTTAAATTAATATATTTTTTTAAAATTAAAATGCATTCAATGCATTTCTGAGATTCATTTAAAATATTTATCAGTATCGAAATTTTAGTTCTCTTTCATAAAACTTATAGTTTACTTTAAAATAATGCGTAATTGCATGAAACTTTTTTCCCTCCGTGTCGAATATTTCAAAAAATTCTCACAATTTTACTTCAAGAATTAAAATAGTAGTGAAATTTTGTTATTTGAAAAAATTATACATTCTGTTCCTTTTTCAGCATACAACTATTTTTAAAGCCGCCATCCGTATAGTGGTCAGTAAGCGACTGCGGTGCCGCAGGACTGGTTCGAATCCGGAGAAGGCATGGATGTTTGTGTTGTAATCCTTTCTCTTCTGTCTGTGTTGTTTACCCCGTGTTATACGTTCGGTGGTGCACGGGTTTATAAATGTTAAAAAAAAAAAACTATTTTTAAAAATGATACAGTTTCGTTTCCGGGAAAAAACTAAAAAAATTAAATGTTTTTATCAGATAGTATTATTTTCTTTTTGAATGATTTTTTTCAGCGAATGTGTACTTATAACTAGGTTTTTCACATAGTGTTTTTCTTAGCAGTTACATATGTTTAATCAAACACATCCAAACGTTTCAAGAGCTATCTGTAGAATTTTTTTTTATTATTATTTATAGATAATGTGGATTTAAATTAATATATTTTTTAAAATCAAATGAATATTTCTTTTATTTCCTTATTAAATTAATTATTTGTTAATAAAAGGTATATCGCCTATTATTTTGGATAAAAATACATTCTAGAGCCTGGAATAAATATTTGTCCTCAGTGCCAGCCTAGCGGTAGCTAGGCTTCTACTTCAGTTACACAGTATACCTAAGAAAGGGAGTAAATAAAGTGAGAATGATAGGTTCGCCTAAGCTAAAACTAGCTTCGGCGGTCAGGAGGTGGTGGGGGGAGAGGGGACATTGTTTCTGTAGAAACGGAAAACAGCTTTTTCGTTTCGTTCTTCAATCCGAAAAGGGGGTTTTCGTTACGTTTAACAGCATGGGGGGCGGGGGTGGAATTCTTAGAAATCAGGTAGTATCTTCGTTGCGCTATGAGGCAAACGGTACATGAGGTGAGGCTTGTTCATGAAGTTAGATTGAGAGCTAATCGTCGGGTTGTCATCATGATGGATTGCAGAATGGAAAGTTGAGGAAAGATTCGCTATTAGGGTGTGGATAGGTTCAACACAAAGTTCTTCGTGGAGAACAGATCTTGGGATGTACCTGGGAGCTCTGGCTATGACTCGAAGCGCTTTATTTTAAAGTCTTTGAATATCATTTAATTGTGTGTTACTGGCAGATCCCCAAATGGGGCATGCATACGTTAAGATGGGGCGAAGATAGGTTTTGTAAATAAAAATCCGGTTATTTAAAGAGAGTTTGGATTTCCTTCCAATCAGTACGTTCTAGAGACATTTTTAAGCTAACTGTAAGTAGCGATTGATTGATTAATGAAAACCTGAAAATTATTTTATTATTTTAGATTCCTAAAAATTATCTATTATTAAAAAATGATGACTTTTTTTTTACTCAAGCATCAAAATAGTTTTCTTTTATTGTTTAAATTTATTATTTTTTTACTAAAGCAATATTGTTTTTGACATGTCATGAATAGAAACTTGAAGATAAATCTTATATCTGAGGGGAGAGTCAGGGGGAAAATAATTCTACACTCAAATAAGCCACTGTAACACCGTGCAGTAGAAAGAGAACTGAAACATGTTTGACATTAGTAAGATCTGGAAGATATTTTTTTTTTTCGAAAAAGGGAATTGTAGTGACGTTTATATAAAGGAATCACACACATACCAGGAACTTTGATAAAGAAAGGTGAATTTCCATGGCAGTATGTTATGCATTCGAAACAAATTTTAATAAAACACTCAAAATACTTAAAACAATCATTTAATAATTTCTTCTTTTACAAAGATAATTGCATGAAACATTTTCCCGTGTGTCGAATATTTCAAAATATCCTCACAATTTTACTTCAATATTTAAAAAAGTAGTGAAATTTGAAAAATTTCTACTTTTCTGTCTTTTTTCAACATACAACTATCTTTAAAAAGGCTACATTTTGGTTTCCGGGGACTAAAAAATTGCAACGAAAGAACTGAAAACTGAGTGAGTGATTTTTTAATTCGCACTGTTCGCCTATTCGAGGGTTATTGGCGATGGACCTCGAAATTTTCAACCATGGTCAAGTGACGAGGACGACACCTGCGCTTTCAAACATCTCTAATAATTAGAACACCACACCAACGCAAGAACAAATTTCGAAAAAGGGAGTTTTAATGACATAGTTAAAGAAATCACTCACATCGCGCACATAAGAGCTATCGGCCTGAGGGAAACACGAAATTTCCATGGGATGAAGTTATTCACTCGGTAAAAGCCCGTGCAACGTCGGGCTAAGCGGAGAGGAAAGAAACAAAGAAATCAAAGTAATTTCGAAAAATAATATTGGAAGTGTCGAATTTGTGAAGAGAAGGGAAAATGTTAAGCGACAAAGCCATGACACGCACTCACGGGTCATGCACTCACATCGTACGCGTCAAAACCACACAGAAGTGTTGGCGTCAGAAAGAAAGGAGGAAATTAACATGGGGATTAAGTTATACCCTCGGTATAAGCCCGTGCAACGCCGGGTCATGAAAGCTAGTTTTTCATAAAAAGATAATGTTTTCAAAAAATGTTATTAATATTTTCCCCAAAATATTTTGCATTTAAATAATTTTTTACGCTAATAATATTCTACAGAAAATTGTATATGCATATTCTAAATAAAGGGATACTAAACACTAAAAAAAATATATATAATAACTCAATTTTACGTTTTTGTAAAATTACGGATCTTAACGTTGTCAGTTTGGTACCTTTTTGCCTAAAAATATTTTGTATTAATCTATTAGAAGTAATATTAACATTCTACGGCAACAATACTAAGTAGAAATGATCCACATCTTGAGGACCCATAAGAGAGAACACATTTCTACCTGTGTAAATCGTTTGGCGACTTTCATTCAAACGTTTCTTCTAAACGTACTCTAAATAGCCGTCGAGCCAGAAGTCCTCTCGTGAGGTTGCTGGAAGGGGAAGAGAGGTAGTAGGCCCCTGGCCCCCCTAGGGTGTTCTCCCTCAAAATTGGGGTGGAACCGAGCCAGATCGTACTCTCACCTGCATGGTGCTGAAAGCTATGGCTAACGACAGGCGTACAATCTAGCTCGATGCCATGATGAATTTCGTGGGCCTCGATCTGACTACGTCAGACAGGTGGCATTAATAACAGCAACAACAAACTTAAAAGGTGCAGATGAGTCATGAGTGTAACCTATCGTGTGAGTCTTAAGTAGGACAGGAAATTCTTTTCTTATTTTTTCACAATCCACAAACCAAGAGATATTTTAACGATTATAATTTATTAGATGACCGAAGTTGAGGAAATTGTTGATTTGTGGGAGACATTCAACAGCGATTCTGATGCAGGAATCGATAATGAAACTCCCATCAAAACATTCACATTTTCTAAAGTTTTATATCGTTTGGAAACAGTGAAAACATAGTTTATGCATCTGGCTGTAAAAGAAACAGTATTTTGTTCTTTGTATGGAGTCGAAAAAGAACTCTATCGAGTCAGGAATCAAAAAAGATTTTCAAACATCTATTAGTCAGTATTTTAAAATTTCCAAGTAACTGATTTGTAATAATTCATCAATAGTATTTTTAACTGTTGAATTCAAAGTGTGTTATTTCTATCTATCGGTATTTTTTGTTTGGATCCCGATATAACGTAAAACCCCGATTTAGCGCCCAAAATACTAGATCCTGATGGCCGTGGTAGCCAAGTGGTCTAGGCATCGGATCATGGCTAGCATGTCATGAGTTCGATCCCAGTACTACTAAAGACCCTCCGTGTAGGGGAGTGATGCACGTTAAATCTGTCGAGAGCTCAAACGTCCTCCCGTGGGTGTGGTGTGGTAGTTAGGAGAGGGAGGTGCCAGCTCAGGTGTCATCCGCGTCACTTGAGCGAGTGAATATTAACGTCGCACTGTCTTAGCAACACAAGGGCTTTTGGCGACGGTCCGCGTAATTTTGAACCATGGTCAAGTCACGCGGACGACACCTGAGATGGCACCTCCCTCTCCTAACTACCACACCACACCCACGGGAGGACGTTTGAGCTCTCGACAGATTTAACGTGCATCACTCCCCTACACGGCGGGTCTTTAGTGGTACTGGGATCGAACTCATGACACGCTAGCCATGATCCGATGCCTAGACCACTCGGCTACCGCGGCCACTCCACGTCACTTGACCATGGTTCAAAATGACGCGGATCGTCGCCAAAAGCCCTCGTGTAGCTAAACAGTGCGACGTTAATATTCACTCACTCGATCGATCCTGATTCAAAGTTATCAAAATGCAAGATACATGAATATATATGAATATATTATATATGAATATAAGATATATTCATATATGAATAACTAAATCTATTTAATCAAAAAAATAAATTAAATTTGTAATGAATTACGTGTTGAACTCTATATATTTATTCATTGCATGACCTGGAAGGTCCCCTAAAGTGTGTCAATAACCCTTTCAAAAAGGATTACAAACACGTACCTAAAAAAAAATCTATAAACGGAATTTCTAGCTACGGAATTGAATGTTTTTTTAACGGTTCCCGACACATATGTATGCGTTCAATTTTTTTAATGACTCGTAGCCGGGTTCCTGGAGTCAACAATGGAAGATTGCGTGATTCTATCGACACGCATGCGACTACGCATGCGCTGGATGCTTTTGTTTAGTAGTCAGGTCAAAAATTGAGTGACGGTCATAACATCCCATCCTGATAAAAAGGAAGGTTTATTTTCCGCTGATACATGTCCCAAAATATACACGGGTAGTGATATTTTTGCGTTTGTGATTTTTCAGCTATGTATTTGAACATAATTGTTTCGTTGTTTAGGATTTGATTGTACAAATATTTTTTGTACTTTATTTTTAAGCAACCATCTTTTTTATTTTAAAATTAAGAAAGACTCGATTATTTTCTCTCTATATATAAAAAAGTTTTTCGTGATGCTGTAATAAATGCGAGATAAGAAAGGCGAAATTGTATCTATGCCAAGTATCACACTGGACACTCGAGGGGACTTGGAGATTGGTATTTCCCTTGACTATTAACAAATCCCAAGGGTAGAATTTTGAAAATGTGGGTTTATGTTTAACGTCGAAGGAAACAGTATTTACTCATGGATCTAATTTAGTTCTGTCGAGGTTCAGAAGCAAAGACGGAATAAAAATTCAGTGCAATTTAGAGGAAAAGGTGGTTAGGAACATTGTTTTTTTGAAGAGGCACTCAATTGAAGTAGAAATTAAAATGCGGAGATGAAGAATTGAAAGTTATTTTTTCCCCACTCCACTATATTAAAGAAAAAAAGCAGAACTACGTATTACATGTAAATTATAGTTTTACAATTTGGGCAATAAGTATAAAAGTTGTATAATTTTTACTATGTTCACCATTAGGTAATATTCTCCTAGAAAAGAATTTTTTTTATTAAGAATAAATATGTATTTTTTTTTGAAGCAAAATCTTTATAATTTAAGAATATACTCTAAATCTTAAGAATATAGATTGAATTTAAAAAAATTAAATGTGCATAGTTATGTGAGCACACAAAACATAATTCAAATATTCTCATTTTTTTTATTAAAACACAGTGTTGTTTTAAAATACAATTTTTTATGTTTAGCGCATTTCTTTCACTTATTCTGTATATTAGAGAGAAAGCTGTAAATTCAACACATGTTGATTCATCTACTCTTTATTATAAACTAAGCAAAACAGTTTCAGTTTTAAAATAAATACAGAATTAAATCTTCACTAAAAGTGGAGATTTAATTCTGTATTTACTTCATTAAAAAATTTACTTCATTATTTTGTCTTTTAGTTCAAAACTAAAATAGAAAATAATGAAGTAAATTTTTTCTTCAGGTTTGAGTATTTGTAAATAATAAATTTAAGGTTAAATTTCACAGTTATATTTGAGTTATCACGCACACGTTTTCACTAAATTTATGTATAAAAGAAACTAAAGGGAGAAACAGTAAAAAATAAATACTCATGAAATAAAAATAACATTTCATATTAATTCTTCTAATTTCAAAATATATATCTTCATGTTAAACATTTTGCCAGTCTGGAAAAGTTGTTACATTGAACAAATTTGATATGATATTCATTAAATATTTTAAATGCATAGATATAATAAAACACTATAAAAACTAAATTGAAAAGAAACCTTTCTACATTTTTTAGTATTGCAAATATTTAATACAACTAATTGCAAAATATATAGATATCTATATTAAAGTATTACGGGATTTAACATATATACACGTTTATTTTTATCTTCTTCGGAAGCAATACAGAAGGGCATTTCTTATAAATAACGTACTACCTAACTATCCTTACATATATAGTGAGGTGGGCACAAGGAGGGGTTAGGGAGTGTCCCCCTTCCGTAGACCAACAGATTTTTAATCTTTACCATACAGATTAATTTGTACTCTAGTGTTTAATTTTTAGAGTTTAATTAAAATATTTTTTAGTATTTACCACCTTCTTCTGTGTGTGTTTTTAGAATGTAAGCCTGCATAACAGTACGCCACTGACGGCTCTCATGGGAGGAGTTAAATTAAAAAAAAAACGAAGAAAGCACTAAGACATGATCTTCAGGCTAAAAATAAAAAAAATCTGTTTGCTAAAGGAGGTTTTTGAACCCCTAAATCCCGCCTTATGTGCAGCACTTTATTACGGTACATTGGTTAAAATATCCCAGGGGAAACTGACTGTTCCTTTTGCTTTCTCCAGTGTGTGTGGAAACATAACCACACCCTTACATTCCCACACTTTTAATGCGCCCTCTATTTTTTGGGGCACTGTATTATTATTACCGATATAATTAATTATTATAAATATAAAAGAATGAAAATTAAAGTTCCAGAACTAACATCCAGAATTCTCAGTCATTCCATGATTTTTGAATATTTATACAATTTAAAATATTTACTTTCAAATACACATAATTTGAATTCGACCACGATAACTAAGAATATATTTCCGGGTTTTTCTTAAAAGAATAAAACACGCGAGACAAAACGAATCTAAAACATCATTACTACACACGGACTACCACTAAATAACAAGAAAAAAAAGGAGAAAAAAAAGAAAAAAAGAAAAATTATAATTCTAAAATATAATTAACAAGATAAAAAAGTAAAATTGGCACCACACTGCAGAACCACGGCACGCTACGACCCAAAATGGTTGAATGGACTTTCAACATTGTGTTCCGACTCCTCCTCCTAATTAATGAGGTTTTTTTCTTTTCTTTCTTTCTTTTTCGAGCTCCATATTATTGTAGGAAAAAATTATATAAATATTGTATGTAATTTACAAGCACACATTCACAAAAAATAAAATATCTCAATATGAAAAGAGTAAAAATTCAAGGGCTTAGCAAACTTGAATGTGTGTGTGACTGCCATAATATAATTTATATAATGCAATTTAATGATTTTTCATATGATTTAAGAAAATAAGGTGTCTTGTATCATTCAGAAATGTAACGACTGCGATGTAGATTGATTAGTAAATAGCATCTATTACATGCATCTATTGAAGGATTATATTACAATTTTGACGCATTTAATTGCTTTAACTTCCAACGTTAACGCCGTGGTAGCCAAGAGGTCAAGGTCACAGACTCGTGTCTGGTGGGTCATGAGTTCGAACCTTGTGCCGTTTAAGACCCACCGTGCTGAAGAGGCCGATGCACGATAGATTTGTCGAGGTTCAAACTCTCCAGTTGATGGGCTGTGAAAGTTTGGAAAGAGGGTACGTGCTCGTGCTCAGGTGACGTTTTCGTCACTGGACCATGGCTCAAAATGACGAGGACCGTCGCCAATACCCCTCGTGTAACTTTGTAGTGCGGGGTTTATTTTACTCTCACTTACTCACGGCATCAACGGTTTGATTTGATTTTTTTTTATTAAAGTCCCCTTCTATAACTTCACATGGGTATTTGGCAACGGATCACATATTTCTGAACCTTAATCAAGTAAGACGGACGACAACCGAACTGGTCTCTCACTTAAACGTGAGGACTTTATATCCTCGATACGTCTTCTACACTACGGTTGTTGAGTGACAACAGGTCTCGAACACACGACCCGGCAACGCTAACTACGCTTTTGTGGCTATAGCTATCAAGGTCAAATCAACAATTGGAGCAAACCAAACATGGAGAAGGATTAATTTCTAAAATGAAATTACTTACCTGCATCAGTAAGTGTTAGGTATTTATGAATAACTAAAACATTCTGCTGTATAATTGTTGCAGTTTTTAGACTAATATTTTCACTCTTAGAAATTTCGTTTTCTTTCAGAAAACTTCCTTCTGAATGGAGTCATTTTGATTACTATTATTGCCAGACATCCTGAAAAAAACGTTTCCGGGATTATAAGCATGCTTAAAACTTCTAAATGAAGAAAACCTTTTTTAAAAATTTCGTAGATGCATTCATTATATTTGTTAATTATATTTCAACTCTAAATAAGCCTATTCTTATCATTTCAATCAAATTCAAATGTTATTTTTACAAAGAAATTTTTTTTAAAGCAGTGTTAGGGAAATGATAAGTAAATAAATTTCGTAAAAATAAGCAATTTTTAAAGAGTTAATTGGTTTCATTCATTCGAGTATAATCTATTTAAGAATTTGAATTTTTTTCGGATAGAAACATTCTCTAAAAAACTTTTTGAATCAAACATTTTGGTAAAGATATTAAAGAAAACTTTTTAAAATTTAAATTTTCTTTCAAGGTTATATATATAAAGGGGGAGGTAGCCTTGTAGCTTTTATCAGAATAGGCTAAATTCATGGCGGTCACATGATAAGAGCAATCACGTGTTTTTAATTGAATTCAGAAGTGACATAAGACTTGCGCTTGTAAAATTTAGATACAATTTCAAATTTGATAATTTGTGAAATATGTCCTAATGTTAAGTTTCTTCAAGAAGTTCCAAAATGAAAAATAAAAATATTATTAGGATACTTAAAAATCCCCTGCATTTTGAAAACCTATTTTACTTTAATAATTTTAGAAAATACACAGTAGAACGTCGTTCATCCGAACGTTTATTATCCGGAGCGTCAAATATCCGGACCAAAGTTCGGATACGTTTTCGAACAGTGCAATGCTCAACAGTTGTTTCGCGTGAAGCCAAACGTGACGGGAAAATCCAAGGTGAGGGATATTTGGGGAATTTTAGTTGTTGTGGTTGGGTAAACATCTGCGCGGAATATTAGCTCAGTTTATTTCCAAAGAGTATAAGTGCTCTTTTGTTGATGTAGAAACCTGGATGGCATGCGATGCAGAAGACTGTGGATTTTTCAAATGCTAAATGATGACGACATTGTGACTTCCGTGCAAGAAGAATCCGACCCTGTTGACGATGAAACGGATTATGACGAGGACAGCAACAACAACGAAAAATGCAAGAGTCCACCAAATGCTGACGCATTTCTGCGTTAGAGACAGCTATAGTGTGGTACGAACGACAATCAGAGTGCTGTCTTACTCAACTACTGCTGCTCAAGAGAATCAGAGACCCTGCAGCGAAGAAACGAAGGTGTACAATGGTACAGCGAAAAATAAGTGATTATTTCCACAATAAAAGTAAAATTGCGACATTTTGCACCTATTTTGCTTTTTCTTCAAGCACGTTTCCCGCATGTGATGATTTTCAATATTCGTACACTGTCCGGTTTCATATACTGCATGGATCGCATTTGGTTTTCGCTTATCCGGACAATTGCGTATCAGAACGATGTCCAATCCCAATTGATTCGGATAAACGACGTTCTACTGTATGTGCTTTTTCAAATAAATTTTCTGTAAAAAGCAAAAGTTGGCATTTGAAAGGTGCATGAACTGATTGACTGATGTGACGTTTGGGAAATGTGATGGGTGGTGTGGGAGTTAAGAAATTAAATATTTGATTTATTCCGTCCACAGCTATTAATTACAATATGTACATTTGGTTACAAGTTATTCACACTATTGACTATTTCCATTCCATAGAGTATGTTATTTGTGAAGGAGGAGGAAACTCAACCTTTCTTTCGAGTGTTTCAAAACGGAATGCCTCTCCACTCTCTTGGGATGAGGGTGATCGCTTCTGACACTTCGGATTGCACTCGGGGTTCTGGCTTGTAGGTGTGGAATCCAGTCATTGGGTTTCTCACAGCCATCAGTTGCCGGCGTGATGTCAGATGAAAAGACCTGCGATATTTTAGGGGTGCACGTGGAGACACTGTGTAATGCTGTCTACATAGGGAGCCGATCTTGCAGCTGCGTGGTGGGAAAACATTACACTGGTAACATGACTACATTTATCATGCGACTCTGGAGTAACGTGAATTTTGTTCATTACGTCTCAGATTTAGATACTTATATCCAATAGACTTCAACTCCCATCGACAAGGGTAACTAGACTAAAATACGTGTATAAAGAACTGAATTTGAGAGAAAGAAAATTGTTTTCTCAAGTGGATATTAAGGGGAAAATAAAACTTTTCGGTTTCGTGAAGTGAACATGCTAATTGGTCATTTTGTTTAAAACTTCTCGAACAGCTTTATTGTTTACAGCTGTAGTATCAGCGATGACACTTTAGTTTTCAAATAATTATGAAGGTTATTTGTATTACAACACGTATCATTAATCTATTGGATAAAATCACTCCAGATGAATGAACAATGGAATATTGTCTATCGTGGAAAAAAGCATAAAGAGAAAGTTCATCGAAGATATGTATCTTTATATCGATACATTACACAAATGATATATCATGACCTTATCTCCACAGGAACAGCGAATTTCGCTGAGGGTTATGAATCCCAACGGGGATTTTAAGACTCGTACTGTTAACTTGATCTTAGGAAAGAAAGAAATTGTGTTAGAGGAAATGAAATAAACTACGATCAGTAACTTACACATCCAAGTAAGCAAGTTTTCTTGGTGGTGTGCCAAGGAGAGAAGACGTTTAAATTAAAAAATCTTGTGTTTTAGGGGTTTTTTTTTTATTTATTAAATCTTATCTGTGCGTATTTTTTCTTTGCGTTTATTATTTTTACATGCTAAGTGAAATGTTACATCCTTTTTGTTGCCAATATTTCCCCCTTTTTTGATCGAAAATGACTCCTTATAACAAGTCACAATGTAATACACTCAGGCAATATAATTCGAAAGGGTTTATTAAATTTTAATAATTCCTAGAACTATTTCCCACTCTTTTTTATGTGTATGTTTATTCATTAGTTCTCAAAACTAACGAACAGTTTCTTTAATTTATTTATTATTTATTATCTGATATAACTGGGTGATTTTTAACTTTAAAAAATTTTTCTCTAATTATTTAACCAACTGGATTGGCAATAGAAAAATTGTACAAATGAATTAAATATTTTCTACAAATTATTACACTCCCCTCTCTGCTTACCCACCTGCTTAAATATATGTGAGTGATCTGGAGTCATGAGGTATGGAATGAGAGCTGAGTGGTTCGATTTCTGATGCTGATAATGTACCTTTATCGCTGATACTAGTTTTTCTGAATTCCAACCTCGAGCCACAATAGTCTTAAAGTTTTCAGTCCGAAAATTCTAGATCTAAAAGAATAAACAAAAGGAATTGCTGCATGTCATAGATTCAACTAGTCTTCAGAGTTCTTAAGGGAATAGATATTTGGAGATTGAGGCAAAAGCCCAGTATCTCTTTTCAGTTATTCGACTGTGGTAAAAAGTTATTAGGTTCCGTCTCCAAAAACCTATTTACTTTAACACAAAAAAAGCCAAATAATCCAATTCCCACTACCCTACTTTCTCAAATCTATGCCCTCATTTAGTACATAAAATCTAATTAGTTATCAAGATTGAAATTTTCCCAGAGAAAATCAAATACTAAATACTACCCATTACTCGTCGTTTGGTATTACATGACGTTGTATAACTATATGCTGTTTTTAATGTATTTATATCTCTCTACCAATCAAATGGGGCTGTGTTAGCCTAGTGATCAAGGTCTCGAACTCTTAGTCGACGTGTCATGGGTTCGAGCCTAGTGCGCGCTGAAGATGATGCACGTCAAATATGTCAGGACTCAAACTTCCTCCCATTGGTGTGGAAATTAGGAGAGAAACTGTACCATCTCAGGTGTCGTCCTCGTCACTTGACCATGGTTCAAAATTTCCAAGTCCGTCTCCAAAAGCCCTCGCGTAACTGAATAGGATAACGCTAATATTCACTCACTCACTCCTACCAATAAGATTCCGAATGTATTGAAAAACATTGTTCCCTCGAATCTTGATAAATAAAGGGCAGATCTTGAATTTCCAGAATGGATGTATAATAATCTTTTACTCTCCAGTACAGCTCCTCCCACAAGAGTAGATTTCTGAGAAACCCATTCTTAGCGAAATTCTACTCATCAAAAGAAAAATACTTGCAAAAACTCAAGTCTGTAGGTCTAGTAGTTCAAAAGCTGGAATTCTTATCGATGAGAACTCCGTAAGTCCTCCTGAGTGTTTGGGTTTACAAAACCAGTTCTCAGTGGAACTTTTCTCAACAAAGGAAACATCTTTGCGAAATTTCGAATTTGCAAGTCAAAAGCTCAACGTTTTTTTTATTTATTATTTTTTTTAAATCTATACTGCAGCCGCAACTCTGCAAATCTCTTAAAAGTTGAGGAGCCGTGGTAGCTTAGTGGGCAAGGTATCAAATCGTGGCTGGCATGTCATGAGTTTGAGACCAGTACCACTTAAGGTATCCGACTACTTGGGGCAACTTTTTTTTTTTTTGGAAAAATGGTGATATGGGATTTTTTTTTGTGATTTTTAGATTTGTTTAGTACATTTTTGAGAAATATGCTAAAATTAAGAAGATAAAAAGAAATTATTATTACTATAATGAGAAAAATCTAGTGAAAATTTACAAAAAAATAACACAAACGCGGCCCATTTTGTACCAAAAGTTTATGAACAAATCTCCAATTTTTCAATTCTGATGTGTTACTGTGTTATTCGTTTTTAAAATGACCTTCAAGATAAGAGATTTTAATTTTTACAAAAACTAGAGCTCTTTATCTTAGTTATTACATGAAATTGATTAAAATGACAGTGAAAAGTTAACATAAGGGACTGTAAATTTTGTCATAAAACAGTGATTGATAAATCTGAAGGTTAAAACGCTTCAATTATTATACGAAACATACACAAAAAATTTCAGTTAATTCTTTTCAAAACTTTCTGAGCAATCGCTGTCCCCGTTTGAGCATTTTCATGAAAACACATTTCGAGTAAAACGCGTTTTAAAGTATGACATCTTGCTTGAAGTAATGGTATATGCTTTTACTAAAACACCTGTAGTTTTTATTCCAGTAAAAGGAAAATAATAAACTTGGTATTTTTATGAACCTAATAAAGTGGTCTATAAAATAAGATCATAAAAGAAATTTGTTAATTTTTGGCAAAATTCAAAATTTTAGGGTAGTCGGATACCTTAAGACCCGCCGTGTAGGGGAAGGATGCACGTTAAATCTGTCGAGAGCTCAAACGCCCTCCCGTTGGTGTGGTGAGGTAGTTAGGACAGGACGTGCCAGCTCAGGTGTCATCCCTGTCACTTGACCATGGCTCAAAATGACGAGGTTCGTCGCCAAAAGCCATCTTGCAGCTGAACAGGGCGATGTTAATATTCATTCACTCATGGATATAATTCTCTTTTTTGACTGCAGCTCAAAATAATGAGGTGCGACATCAACAGCTTCGGTGTGACATCAGTCTTAATAAATATTCAAAGTATTTTCCAGGTTCTACAATATAAGTATCTATGACCTTCTCTCGAAATGGGGACGTCAACCCCTCCGAGCGGGAAGTGGACGTACGCCCGTTCCGGTGGCATTTGTGAAGAGGATATCAAACCCATCAATCTATATTTACCTTTCCTTTCCATAATTATCTCTTGCTTCCGGTTGGCTAATTTTTAATCGACAATGGATTGTCATATATGTGCGAATATACTTCGCGCTCAAATCTGCATAGAAACTCTATTATGCCCGATGGAAACGTTGATACGGGTGCGCTTTTTAAAAGAGGAGCGCATTTGCACAAACCGGATGCTTAAGACGTGACTTCTTTATTAAATAAAGCCACCAGGGGAATTTTCGAATCTTAATTGTAATAAAGCCGATATAATTACAATGTTATTTTTAAAGTAATTGCTTCCTGAAGAGGGAATTAGTGTTGTTTGTTGTTAATTGTGTATTCGGAAACTTGAAATTCACCGTAAAGGAGTTTTATTTACATAAGAATCAACTCTCTGTCTCTAGTCATGCCAATATTGCTTTGAAATAAAGTATGTCTTAGCATACATGTTTTGCAAAATATGTTTTAGTAATCAGTGCGAAAATTTTTTAAGGGATATAACGCAACCTAACTATTGCTATGGATTTCAAATGTTTTCTAATTCAAACGAATGAAGTTGCAATATTTTTTATTGTGTAACTACTTCTAATGTAGATGGAGTAATCGTCTAAATAAGAGCTGATTTGGCATCAAAAAGTTTTTCACCTGTCATTCTGAAACGTATATGTTACCATTTAAGTGTGTGTGTATAATTCATTCATTTCATAAAGTTAGTGAATGAATATTAACGTCCCACTGTTCAGCTACACGAGGGCTTTTGGGGACGGTCCGCGTAATTTTGAACCATAGTCAAGTGACGCGGACGACACCTGAGCTGTCATCCCCTCTCCTAACTACCACACCACACCAACGGGAGGACGTTTGAGCTCTCGACAGATTTTACGTACATCGCTCCCCTACACGGTGGGTCTTCAGTGGTACTGGGATCGAACTCATGACATGCTAGCCACGAACCGATGCCTAGACCACTTGGCTACCGCGGCCATTATTTCATAGAATAACTAGGCATTTCATGAAATCACTAGACAAGTCATATGAAGTATAATATATAATAGATGAAAGTTTCCATACTTTACCTAGTTATTCTATGAAGTAACTAGTTTATTCAATTTCATAACTAATGATAGGTCGTTAAAGGGAAAAATAGACAATTTCAAAGTTATATTACAAATTAATTGATCATAAATAGCTAAAACTTCTCGAAAAATGCATTTTATCCCTATTGCGGATGATTAATTGGTAAATAATAAGGAAATGCAGATAATATAATTTCTTTTAACTCATATTGCTAACATTAGTTAAACAGAAAGGGGACAAAAGGATATGTTTTATATCTGTTGCTGGCACAATTAACTTTTCTACATGTTGAACTTCAAGGATACCGTTATACTGGAGTAACCAATAGTCACGTGGTACTTCCTTCTGTGCTGTTTTAGCACTTTTTACTTCTGTTATTAAAGTTAATTATTTTCCACGAGTAAGTAAAGAACTTTTTTTCCTCTTTTCCACGCGTATTTAATAGATCAAATCTCTCGCACATT
Organism: Trichonephila clavata; assembly: GCA_019973975.1. Taxonomy (NCBI): domain Eukaryota; kingdom Metazoa; phylum Arthropoda; class Arachnida; order Araneae; family Nephilidae; genus Trichonephila; species Trichonephila clavata. The sequence continues at coordinate 21,794 of BMAO01022708.1, forward strand.
GAATCATTTTTTTATTTGCAGGCTAGTCTCCCATTTCTGCAGAAGGCATTGCTTGAAAATAGCCTGCAAGAATATTTATTAATAATCCAAAATGTAAAAAGCTAACATAAATGCACCGCCTAAATTCTACTTCTAAAAGCAACGAAATGAAGGGTACACACACACGGATTTCCATTTATTAAGATATCTTTAAAAAAAATTTAAGCGCTGAAAAAATTTGAAAATTCGGAGAATGTTTAAAATATTATCTCTAGATATTTTGGTCAAAAATCATTTGATTGTTATGGATTCGGCATTGAAAATTTCCACAGTAGACGGGAAAAGGTTGTTTATAACGAGGATGATTACATATAATTGATTAAAACTAAAAACTTCATCTATTTGAATTTAACGTAGAACAACGACATTGTGGTTTCCAATACCCCTAATCTATATATGTATACGAATATTACAACAAAAGCATTGGAAATCCAAAAACTATTAGTCGTAAAAAATTTTTAAAAAAAAAAGGGCTTATACTTTTAGTATAAGCCCCCCCCCTAAAGTATACTTTTATCCAGTATAAGTACCATAATAAGAATTTATATACCAGTTCATTATGTCAATAATTCATCAGCTCAGAAATGAAAGTTAAGAAATGGTAGAGGTTCTTGTAGAAATCCGATTTACAAAACTTGTAGTTGCTTATAGTTTTCTTTTTCATTTCGAAAAAAAGTTTTCTTCTTCTCGAAATTCTCATTGAGGATGTGAACACAGAAAATCTTTAAAACTTTTCTATTGTTCAACTTGAACTGCTCTGCTCTAAAAGTAATAAGTAGAGAATTAATATAAAAAAAGAAATTTTTTGTAACTAAATGATCGTAATAATATTAAGAAATTGTTGATAATAATAGCAAAGATATCAATCAAGCAATAAGAACTTTGTTTCCAATGTGCTTCAATAAATAATCCATACATTATCCTTTATATATTTTCATTATTCATTAAATATTCTCATTTAATTAATGTTATATTAAACATCCTACATTTAATAATACCTGATGTATTTTTAATAAGATATTTTGAATTCTTTTTTTCATTTTTTAAAAAATTATAAAAGGTAGAAAAATCAAATATTTAAAATATGGATTTCTTAAAAAAAGATTTGTGTTCAAAATTTATTTTTCTTCATAAAATAACAAGCCTTGCCTTTATTTTGATAAATTCAAAAAAATAAACTCTTAAGGTGTCTTGGAGAAATATTTACCTGAATTAAATCTTGAAGACTAATAGCCCAGGGATTACTCCTTATGTAAGTTATCTATGTGTGTGAAAATGTACTTTTATTAATTATCAGCAGCGCTGAAACTGTTCCAAATACACGTGTACCAACACTTGCACTTCATCTAAATTAATTCCAGAGAATTAAGCTTATTTTTTTTTATTGTTTCGGCTCTTAATACAGCATTACATTTTCTTTACGATAAATCTTTCGTATTCCTTTCTGAAACATTTATAACAAGAAAGGTTTTTAGTGAGTTATTTTTAAGCTTAACACGATGGTATTTGGATAGATTTTACTGGCACGGGAACTGTATTTGGTCAAGCTTCACCACTCACTCATTATTAAACGGGGGATAGAATAACGGGGAATGTGTGCGTATTGTAAGTGATCTAAACTATGTTCAAGATTAGAGCTGTGTAATGCAAGAAAAACGAAGGAAAAGAAATGGGTGGAATGGTAAAGAAAAGGGTAAAAAATGAAGAAAGATCACTAGGGTAGTGTTTCTCAAACTGTGGGGTGCCCTCCCCCTAAGGGGGCGTAATAACTCTACGAGGGGGCGCAAACATATAGAAAAACCGAAAACAAAAGATTATTTTTTAAAAAAATTATTAATTTTCTGAAAGTAATCAAACAAAATACATTCTGACATAATAAAATTAACATTTTCACTGACATAATACACTTATAAATGTATCGGTACTGCACAATATATTTTATAAATAATTTAAGAACAAGCTTAATTATAACCAGTGACCCCATGGGCTTATCATATGTAGAATTACTTACAAAAATTAACACTTATCTTGATAATTTTTACGGTTTATAATTAATCCCTTAACTGCAGATTAAAAGTTACACGATTCGCTTCCCAGTATCAACCATTCTCCACGTAGGTGAGAGTATGTGATGTATTGGGGGAAGGGAAAGAAAAGGAATAAATAAGGAAATCCTCTGAAATAGGTAAATCCTTCGCAAACGCTATCGCGTCCTTTTATTACATTCCAAAGCCTTTGAAAGAATTTTATGGATAGCAGTGGCAGAAAAGATCGTACTTCAGAAAGACATATATACGTCCGGGGCAATTAATGCTTTGGCTGAGCGAGACATTTATATACGTCGATGGCACTTCAGAAAAAGTTGTTCTGTAGTATTGTACCTTTAGTGTCAAAGTTTTTGAATTCAGTACATTGCTATTTGTATGGAGGGGGGCACGATGAAAATTATGGTTAAATATTGGGTCGTAAATATTGAAGGTTCAAGAAGCACTGCACTAGGGCAACCCAAAGACACATTGCCCGTGGTTCCCAGAAGAATGAAAACTCTATAGAAGAAAGGAAAGATAATTTCTTAAATCCTATATTTGGCTTACATTGTCAAAGTAATAGATGGATAACTTTTAAATTTCAAAAATCTTATTAATAATCAATAGATACAAATAGCACATGACCCCCACAGGAAAAAAAATGCTTACTTTTAGGAATTTTACTGTGTTTAGTGTCTCCATTTGCATCATTTCGAAGCAATCCAATCCCCTCACAAACATTTCTTGGTTCATTTCATATTTGATAGCGGTCAAGTCGCGAACTCGTGGCCGGCGTCGTCGAGTCGCAAGTTTGAAACTTGGTACCACGACTTATAAAAGGGCTAATGCACGTTAAATCTGTCAAGGCCCAATTACACTGCTGGCCACCGTAAATGCAACACCTTGTAGGAAGCACGGAAATAACATGAAACTTACAACATGCATTAGCGGAGGTAAGATATGCAAATGATTAGAATTTTAGCGCAGACACACATCACGCACGTCTGTGGCGCCACCTCAAAGCTCTCTTAAGGCTTGGAGATTTCGACGATTTCAAGTTCAGAAATTGCGTTTTTCTTGTGGTTTTTTCAAAAATGATCAGTTATGTCTCGTAGAAAACAGCAATCGGCTTTTGATTAAGTATCCGAGTTTGACAGAGCAAGGAATGTGGCCTACCGAGATTGTGCATTATCTTTCAGGGAAATCGGTAGTCGTGTTGGACGAAACCAAACAACTGTAATGCGGATATGGGACAATTGGATGCAGGAGGGTACGACGGAACAACGTGGTCGGTCGCATCCACCTCAGTGCACCACTTCACGTGAGGACGGGAGAATTGTGCGCATGGCAGTGACGGATCGCTCAGTCACGTCACGAGCCATAGCACAGCACACTGAGTCTGTAACGCATCATTCAGTGTCTGCGCGTACCATTCGACGCCGTTTACAGCAGAGTGGTCTATCCTCAAGCCATCCATTGCTCCACCCCCTGACGCAGAACCACAGACGTCTCCGCCGCCAATGGTGCGATGAAAGAAGGATGTGGGTGACAGAATGGAATGAAGTTGTCTTTACTGACGAGTCACGCATCTGTCTGCAATACCATGATGGTCGGATTCGTGTCTGGAGACACCGTGGAGAGAGGAGGCTGAACAGCTGCGTTATGCACCACCACACTGGTCCTACATCGGGTATTATGGTATGGGGCGGTATTGGATACCATTCCTCTAGTACGCATTGCCGGTACTTTAAACAGCCAGCGCTACATCTCCGAAATGTTGGAGCCGGTTGTCCTTCCTTACCTTCAGGGCTTGGCCACAGCCATATTTCAACAGGATAATGCACGACCACACGTGGCACGCATTGTCCCAAGTTTCTTCGTCAATCACCAGATTGAATTGCTTCCCTGGCCGGCTCGCTCTCCGGATCTTTCGCAGATAGAAAACATGTGGTCCATGGTTGTTCAACGATTGACCCCTATTAAACCCCCAGCTGCCACACCAGATCAACTTTGGCAACGTGTGGAAGTTGCTTGATCTGCTGTACCCCAAGAACACATCCAAAATTTCTTTGAATCAATGCCGAGGCGTGTGGCAGCGGTGATCTCCAACAATGGCGGCTACTCTGGCTACTGATTCTGGCAGGAACCACGCTTCACAGAAGTCTATAAGTTTAATCATTTGATACTTGGTCAACATGTTATCTACAAAATAAATTTTGTTGTGCTATCTCTTGTCTTTCTGGGTGTTGCATTTACGGTGGCCAGCAGTGTACAAAATATACAAAAATCAACACTTATCTTGATAATTTGTACAGTTTATAATTAATTCATTTGGCTGCCAAATAAAAGTTACGCAATTCGCTCCCCAATGCCACCGTTTTCCAAGTAGGCGTGCGCATGAGATATGTTAAGGAGGGGAGGGAAGAAAAAGAAAATAAATAAGCAAATCCTCTGAAATAAGTAAATCCTTTGCAAACACTGTCAAGTCCCTTTTAGTACATTCTATTGCCTTTGGAATAATTGTATGAATAACAGAGCACAGAAAAGATCGTACTGCGAAAAGACGTATATATACGTGTCCAGGGGAAATAACGCTCTGGATGAGTGAAACGTTTATATACGTCCTTAAGAGGTTTAAGTCGTACTGTAGCTTTAGCATCAAAGATTAGTATTATTGAATTCATTACATTGTTATTGTATGGAGTAAGGAAATTATAACTGAATATTGGATCGCAAATATTTTAGTTTGAGAAGCACTGGTGTACTTATATTGATTCTTCGTATTTGTAAAATACCCACCCATCGTCTTGAATGTTTACAGGTTTCATGATGGTCCAACTTTCATTGCAGGGTCCAGAGCATACGATTCACATTTGGTCATAAATGTACTTGTAATTTGCTTTTCATTTTATTTTTCATTTTTTACCTTTACTGCATGAGGTTTGATGACAAAGTTTTCAAAGACTACTCAATAAATGCTTAAATTGTTTATCTACTCTGTTAATCATCTCTTTTTTATCTCATGTAAAGCGCAACCTAGTGAACACTTTTGGAAATTTTTGGTCGCATTTCATTTAGAGGTCCATTTGCCAAATTTCATCCTCTCACCTATTTTAGCTACAAGAAGTTGTTTATTGAAGAAATTTAACTCCGCACGGTAGAAAATAATAGTTTGAATAAATACAGAAACATAGGTCCAAAAACTCTTTTACAACAGTTTTACTCTCTTCAAATATTTGTAAAATTGAAATACTTACTGTGCAGCATGATTCTCCTAGAAGAAACTGAATAAAACCATAAGGAAATCAGACTAATTTTAGTTTTTCTTAGATGAAATCAATATTTCTGAATTACTGGAGAATTAATTTTTTTTTATTATACGTATTCGGAAACTTACCTCTTTTAGCAGAAAAAATATACAAATTTAAAAGATATAAAATTTATTTTAAGGAAACTACATGGCAGAACAATGGCTGATAAAAAAATATATTTTTTGTTTCATATATTACATTAAATCAAGGCTTTATAAATATTGATTAATTTCACACAAATACACTCTTTTGCAAAAAAAAAATGGAAGCACCAAGAAAGAGTTGTCCGATTGTGATGAAATTTCGTAGACAAAGACATCTTGATTGAGCCTGCAAATGATCAAATTTTCAAGGCCAATGAACATGAATTGCGGTCGTAGCGCGCATTTCTGCTGAGAAACTCGCAAAATATTAAACCGGTAATAGAGGCTGGAAAATTTATCTTTTTTCAATTTCGCCGTTGTGATTCCCAAGAGAAAAAAAGAATAATGACATCACAACGCTTTCTTATACGCAACTGAATGACTTCGAAGGTGGTCACATTGTCGGAATGGGTGAAGCTGGGTGGTGATACCGAGCAAAGCTCATCACCTGCGAACATATCAGGGACGTGAACATATCATTCACCAATCGAACATATCAGGGACGTGATAGGGACCCAGATTCAAGCACCCCAAAATACTGCAGATCTGGAGTAATAACTGGTGAATGCCTGGCAGAATGCATCGCAGGATGTCATTAGGAACCTAATGACAGTACTATTTACCGAGATGTATTCAATCATACATCGCCACCAGAGGCGGTTCCACCAACTACTGATTTGAACATTCAAGCTGTGATCGTGAGACGTGGATGGGCCCTATGGCGATATTTTTATCATATTACTATCTGTGTATGAGCTGTACACATATTTAAGTTCATTAAAAACAACCACTTCCTTAATGTTGTTTCGATTTTTTTGCAAAAGAGTGTATTACAAAAGAGCATGTTCCCCATTTGGGTCGTTTTTACATACCGTTCACAATGAATTCCTCTCGCTGTAATTTTCTAACCACAAAAAAAGGAGGAAGGGGGGGGGGAATGCGCAATAATCTTTTTTCTTTAAATTATACATTTTTTTTTATTTTAAATGCCAAATTCTTCTTTATATGAGAGAATCTATTTTGAAAAAATTGGTTCACAGTATATTTTTGCTCCATAGTTCAAACTGTTACGGAAGAACGTTCAGTTGCCTTTTTCGGTCAGTAATTTTTTTCCCTGCCTCTTTACAGTTGCATTTTTTTGAGTTTTTGTTCCTTTACTGTTTGAGTTACCCTTGCTACTCGATTTTCAAACACCATTGTAATGTCCTAACGTTTTCAAATGAAGAACATCAATGATGTTTAATGGTTTATTTACATAGGACACTCACACAAAAAAAATGTACACTTTCTTACATGGTTAAATATTGAGCCCGTTGACATTTCTAGAGAGGAAGAATAAGAAATGGGCCTGGGTGGCCTCCAAAACATCTGCCTCCGGCAGATACAAAACTTTCACGCAAAGCTCTCTGGTAGAGCTCACAGATTTCTCTTGGAGAGACAATCACTGCTTTATTCTTAATAAAACTCACTGGTGGAGTTTATCGCATTCTCTCGTTGCGAGACAATTAACTGAATTCAAATCTCCACACTAAGCTCACGGGTGGAGCTAGGGAAAAAAACGACCTCTCTCTTCGAGAGGTAAACACCGAACTCTCTGGCGTGGCACTTGCGCAGGCGCAGTACCTCTGATCCGTCCGCGTTGCCACCTTGAGTTCCAGAATGGGTCTAGAGTTCGTTACACCATCCTGAACTGTGGGAAGACGACGAGGGCGAATTCGCGTGACCTTGCGAGGAACGGTGAAACTCAGAAATGAAAACTGAGAAAACAAACAATAAAAAAAAAATTACAAAATAAATAAAAAAAAAAAGAATCTTTTTTTCACATTTTCCTACTGAAAATTTTATATGATGGCGCAATTTATTCCAGCAGTAAAGAATTTTACTATACCGCAAGTGGTGTCCGAAAACATTTCCACATTGCAAAAGATTTCCTATTTTTTTTTCATGTTGAGGCGCCTTATACGTAATCCCACGGGATGAAAAAAAATCATAAGAAGTTACAGTTACGAGGGGAGGGGTACAGAGGTGAAGTCGATTTTTATTTTAGTTTCTTCATTTTATGAGATTTTATTATTCTGATCCATAAACTCGTGGCCAAGTGGTCATGGTCGCAAACTCTTGGTCACCGTTGTTGAGTCACGAGTCCGAGTCCTGAAGATCCACTATATACTGGGTCTGATGCACGTTAAATCTATCCACTTAACTCCTCACGCTGGTATGGTGAAGAAGTTTGGAGACGGTTGCCAGCAAGTGACGTCCTCATCGCTTGCCCATTGTCCAGAATCAAAAGGTGCATTGCTTGGTCAACCCCTCAAGAAATCCGTTGGCTCGGTTCCACCCCGATTTTGAGGGGTAAAACCGAGCCAAATCGCACTGTCACATGTATGGTGCTCAAGGCTACGGCTAACGAAAGACGTACTATGTAACACTTTGCCGTAATGAATTTCGTGGACCTAGATCTGGTGGCTTTAGCAGCAACAACTACAAACATAGGAAGCTTAAAAACATTTTTGCCTTAAGCTTTATTAATATTAGTATTAAAAAAATGCTGAGAGAATTTCCCTTTTATATGACTGGCTTTTATATTTGTTTTTCAGAAATAAACGTAGAGCAATTCTAAAAACTATGCGGGTCTTAATATCAAAATAATTTTGAAAATCTGAAAAATTTGGCACACTCATGTAAAAGGGAAAATTGTCTTTTAAGGGTCATTAAAGATCTGGTGCTTACAATCCCACACATTTTACCCACTAAACAATAATTTTTGTTCTTTTATTTTCTGTTTTTTACAACATTGAATTATAATTTGGTGCTGTAGGAAGAACACGACAGCATGCGGTGAAGCATCGCGACCTTCTCTGAATGATGACATTGAAAAATACAGATAAAATAAAAAAGGACATGGGATTAACTATTTTAATCCCGGACCTTGACCATTGCTTAAAATTACGATGTCCATCGCCAAACCCTAGTGTTGCTTCAGAGAGCAACGTAAACCAAAATAAAATCATATCAAATCTGATATTGTGCTTTGTTCTTGTGAGACAATACATTCTACTTCGAAAAATCTCGCTGTACACTGTATAGAAATTATTCTATGTTGGTGGTTACGATAACCGAGCGGTCATTTTATCAAATTTGTCTGGCGTTGTTTCAATCCTATTGTGGCCAATCAAGATTCGTCTGGTAGCGTAGAAGTGTTAATGTCTCTGTCAGGCTCGAAATCGAGGAGTAGTTTTGATAGTTTTTTTTTAAAAAGAAATATACGATTTGTTATTTCTTACGAATTTTGTTGTTGTTGCTACTAATGCCACCTGTCTGACGTAGTCAGATCGAGGCCCACGAAATTCATCATGACAAAGGGCTAGATTGTACGCCTGTCGTTAGCCATAGCTTTGAGCACCATGCAGGTGATGGTACGATTTGGGTCGGTTCCACCCCCAATTTTGAGGGAGAACACTCTGGGAGTGGTCAGGGGCCTCCCACCTCTCTTCCCCTTCCACCAACCTCCTCACGAGAGGAAATTCTTAGAGGAAATTAATAAAAAGAGTTAGTGAGTGAATGAGTGTTTATCAACGTCGCAGTAACATATATGCGCGAAGTGAGGGCTATTGGCGACAAACCTCTTAATTTTGAGCTTTGGTCGGGTGTCGATACCTGAATTGGCAGCCCATTCTCCTAACTTCCGCAAAACGTCAGCGTGAAGATTTAAAGCTACGGCAGATTTTACGTACATCAGTTTTCTACACCGTTGGTCTTCAGCGGCATCAAGACTCGAACCGAGCCTCGCTGGCCACAAGTTCATTACCATGATCACTAGGATACCATGACCATTTTAATATATATACATAAAAAAAGAGAAGATTTACCGATAATTCTAAGATAATTTGTGTAACTCTCCACAGCAAAAATGCTTAGTGAGTGAGGGAATATTAACCTCCCACTGTTCAGACTTCCCACGAGGGCTTTTGGCGACGGTCCGCGTCATTTTGAACCATGGTCAAGGGACGCGGACGACACCTGAGCTGGCACCCCCTCTCCTAACTACCACACCAACGGGAGGACGTTTGAGCTCTCGACAGATTTAGCGTGCATCGCTCCCCTACACGGTGGGTCTTCAGTGGTACTGGGATCGAACTCATGACACGCTAGCCATGATCTGATGCCTAGACCACTTGGCTACCACGGCCACTCAAAAATGCTTAACACTACAGCTTAGATTTTTAAGAATTACTTCAAAATAGGATAATAAAAAATTAATTTCTGAAACAAAAATATTCAACTATATTTCTTTTACCTTTATTGGGGGGTGGGGAATATCATATTTTTTCTTCTTTTTTTCATTTTTGTTATCTTTAATAATATTGCTTAAAACTCGTTAGTATCATTATGTGTTTTAATTTGCATAGATTATTTTATAATATTTACAACTGACTATTTTAAAATAATACTCGCGACAAAGTTGTATTTTGAAGCATTTTGTAAAAAGTCGCGAGTAAAAAGTTGATATTCAAATTGTATCAATGTAATTTGGGGGGGGGGGGTATATAAAATTTGTAGTTAAGAGAATGTTTTAAGTTATTCTTTTAACTCCTTTATGCATATAAAATATATATATCTTCACTAATATAAGTTTCTTAAATGTGTGCAAATAAACAAAAAATTAAAGATTTTAATACGAAAAGTTCCCATATCAGAATTTATTGCTGAACATATTTGATTAGTTTTTTTTACTTAAATTGAAAAAAAGACGGACTAATTGATTGTACAACAATGTAATCGTATTTTAAAAAAAAACTGACTTCAATTAAATTCCATTTTGAACAAACAAGGTTCGAAAATATTCTTTTCTGTTTGGTGACTCTCCACGTGGGTTAGCTCTCGTAAAAAGTGGGTGGACACAAGCCAAACTGGTTACCCACTGGACGAAGAGGCAGTAGGTGGCATTTTGCGCGTTCATTGCGACTGTATTTCTCACTTTCTTGTATAAACTGTCTCCAATTTGTCATCACCTCATTGAAGTTTCAAAGGATTGAAACCGAAATGAAATGAAATGAATCCATTCAAACTTAAAATGCTAGACTGTAACAAGACATTTGTGTACTTCACGTCTTCCCTTGCGTATCAAATTATTGAATATAACAAGAATAAAACTTTAAATATAAATTCATAGACATGACACACATATAAGAGTTTTTAATTCTATTCATTCTGTATAAAAAGTAATTACTCCTTCCTTAAAACAATTTGCTATTTCCAGTGACGTCATTAGTGGCAAAATGTCACTCCTCAAAAATTGTTCCTGATTCTCCCTCCCCCCTCAAGGAAGTGAATGAGTGTTTATTAACACTTTATGCAACAACACGAGAGTTATGGGTGAGAGATGGACCTCATCATTTTGAGCCACGATCAAGTGACGAGGACAACACCTGCGCTGTTACCCCCTCTCCAAACTACCACTTACGTCAACAAAAGGACTTTGAGTCATGACAGATTTAACATGCATCATCCCCTCTACACGGTGGGTCTTCAGTGATATTACACTTCGAAAAAGAAAACTCATGACGCGTCAACCACGAGCTCGTAACAATGATCTCAAGTCTACTTCAACCACTTTTTTCCACCCAAAAAATATAAAAAAGCAATTCTGGGTAAGATGAAAATAGGTTTTGATGGCATAGAATAGAAAGGTGTGAAAGTAAATTGAGAAAAATTTATAGAACATTTCAGAGTCGCACCAACTGTATTCAAAACAGCGAATAAGCTCTAATGAGAAAGCAAATATCACTCAACATCTCAAGGTCACTTAATCCGTATTTACTTAAAGAAAGTAAGCTTCTGAAGGGTTAATTAAGTCATCACTATTGTAATTTACGAGTATATTTGCACATACAAAACATCTAGGAAATTAATAGTTCTCTAAGTAGTTTTGCTAGAACAAATCCGAGCAATCAAATTTCAGCCCCCCCCCCCAAAAAAAACACACACACAATTTTCACTTAATGACAGAAGTGTAAAGAACAACTCTACAACAAAAATAAGGGTAGTATCTCTAGGATGAAAGTGCGGAAAATCTCCCCCCCCCCCATTGGGATGATATTGCATTCTGAAATAAATAATGTCAACACTTGAACTTAATTACGATTTCAATTTATCTTCAGCCACTTCCGTCTTCGAAATGTTTCCTGGACTGTAATTTAAATATTCACGAACATTTAAGTTCTCGAAGACTAGAATTACATCATATTACTAGAGAAAGTAAAAATAATTAGAGAAGATTTTATATTATATGACACTTAGAAAAAAAATGAAAACCCTAACAGAAAAAGAGAAGAGTGACACCGTCCTGGGTGGACGCCAATTCTATCAGGCACCACTCCCAATAGGTATTAATACTTTGAAGTGAAAGGAAGGTGGTTCTTTTCTACTCTCTTCTGAAATGTGTAATGTACGAGAATGTGCATAAGTGTACTTTCTTCCCTTTCCCATTACTTTGACAAAGACATAGATAAAAATCTTTAAAAATGGCTTGATTTCACTCTTTTATTAGCATATGGAATCCCGTCGTATTTTTACTTACAATCGAGCTTCATTACAGATGCAGTCGACTCTCGATAATTCGAAGTTGGAAGGACCCATAAAAAATTCGAATTATCGAGAGGGTAGAAAAAATTTCAAAAATACACGAAGATAAATGTTTTTCTAACACATTTAAGTTGGAAACTATGTAATAAAGCAACAATTGTGTATATATAAAATTATTTTAAGGTATTTTTAAAAAGTACATATTACATAAATATTTTACTGAAGTTAAAAGTCCTGTATTTTAAAAGAATCCATTCAATATATTCTCTCACATACACAATCCTACTCATCTCTTCTTATCAATAGCGGACCCTCCTTTCTGAACACATGTGTAGCAAAGGCACGTGTTAAACGATAGATATGGACGGCTGACAACAAGTGTGGTGGGTCTATAGTCCACTTAAGGGAATAAAAACAATAAAAAAGCCTTTTCGCTTGAGGAATGGGAAAACACTAAGAAGGGGTAGCAGACAGATAGTCATCAAAGGTACTATGTTACAGGGGAGACACGCAGAAGCAAAGCAACGCAAAACTCGTAAGCTCCAACCTGTTTCTTACAGGATTACAGATGACAGTAAGTGCTCGAATCGTCGAGAGTTTTACAAGAAAACTTGGAATTATAGCGTGGTGTAGTCTGGCCAGCCACAGATTTGACTTCGAAATATTGAGTGTACCTAAACGTATTGTTTTAGTTCGAAATATCAAGAATTTTTCTAGGGACTGAGCATAGACTTCGAATTATCGAGAGGTTCGTATTATCGAAGGTTTAAATTATCGACTGTATATATATACACTATCCACCAATAAGTAATTCGACACCTGTGATAAAAGAAATAAACAAAATCTATTCATATTCAATAATTGGTAGAGCCTCCGCCGGAGGCAATTACAGCCTGAACCCTCCGGGTCATGCTTTCCATAACTTTTTGGATGATAAACAGTGGTACTTCCTTCCACTCGGTTTGAACAAGACAGGAAAGTTCTTTCACTGATTTCGGACGGTTACTGCACCCCTTGATTCGGCGATCCAACTAATCCCAGAGGCTTTCTATAGAAATCTATTTGGGCAGGCCAGTCCAGTCGGTTCACCCCATTGTCATCCCACCGATCCATGGTGGGCATCTTAACATGACGTTGTTATCCTGGAAGTAACAATGATCCACCCCATAAAACTTACACAGCATATCAAGCACATTATTTTCAGGAATAGTGGAGTAGGAGACGGCGTTGAGCTTACCATGAATTGGGATCAAGGGTCCCAGTCCATACCACGAGAAGCATTCCCATTTTATAATTCCACCACCGGCCAAATTTTACCGTAGGCACAATGCATTCTGACTAAAGCCGTTCTTCAGGCATACGCCAAACCCAAACTCTGCCATCCGACTGGTAGATGTTGAACCTTGATTCATCCCTTGAACCGATTTGCCTTGAACCATCTCTCTCAACATGGTTGGATTTTGTAATCAAAGGCTTATGGGTGGCAGCAAGACAGGAAAAATCAAGTAAATGTGCTTCCATGCGGATGGTATTTACCGAAACAACAGTCTCGGATACTTGCTGGAACTCCTGGAGTGTGTGGGACATCTGTTTGGTGTGGTTTTTCCGAATTTCGTAGGACAAAAATCATCGGTCTCTATGTCTTAGTTTCGTAGGTCTGCCGGATTGAAGCACATTCAAGCAATCAAAAATCACCTTCTACTTTTTTAATCACAAAAGGCTCTGTTGGTTTTGGAATGGTTAACTCACTAGACAAGTCCCTTAAGAATCCACAATTTCTATGATAATACTTATTGGTAGATAGTGTCGGCCGCATTGAGAGGACAATGTACTTTAAATCTGTCAAAGCTCTAAGTCTTCCATTTGGAGTAATGTGGAGTGAATGAGTGAATATTAACTGTTAAGCTACAAGAGGGTTTTTGGCAAAGGACCTCGTAATTTTGAACCACGGTTAAGTGACGAGGACGACACCTGAGCTGTTCCCCCTCTACTAACTTCCACACCCCACCAACGGGAGGACGTTTGAGCTCTCGACAGATATGACATGAATCGCTCCCCTACACGGCGGGTCTTCAGTGGTATTGGGCTCGAACTCATGACACGCCAGCCATGATCCGATATCTTGCCCACTTGGCTACCGCGGTCACAGGAATAATGTGGAAGTAAGTTGAGTAATGGGTGGGAAGCTCAGTAATGGGAAGGGGGGGGGAGCTCAGATGTCCTCCTCGTCACTTCTTGACCGTGATTCAAAATTTAAATCCATCGTGTTGAACTGAAACGCGACGTTATTAAAACAAAAAAAAAATTTAGTTTTTGTTATAATTTTGTTATAACTAAATAATAAAGTATTAATATTCCTAACGAATTTGCATTTTAAAAAATAATTAAAAAATATAATAAAATATAGTATAATTAACTGAAGCACTTACACTAGACTCATATTCAATTAGAAATTCCGTTCTGTGTTGGATTCTTTACATCTTTAATTGCAGGCGCACGGTTGCAGTTGCTCAACCTATTTAATGGGCACGTTCGCTCTTCTTTTTCCTTTAGCTTTTGCACATTTCCCTCTTTCATCATAATTTCAGAAAATTAGGATGCTTCTTAAAAAGGAAGGGTAATTTCATCAACAAAACCTCAAAAACAAATTATATCCTCATTAAATAAAGTAGCTAAACATTAAAAAAAAAATCTACCTCATATATGTAGACACGCCAACTTGAAATAAATGTTAAATTTATCCTCATCTGGTATAGCGGTTAATGACTCTGGCTGCTGTGCCTTTGGGCTAGGTTTCGAATCACGGAGGAGGTATGGATGTTTGCAAATGTATAGTGCCTTCGCATAAGGGGGGTACTCTAAATAGTTGTCGAGCCGCAAGTCCTCTTGTGAGATTGGAAAATAGGGAAGAGAGGTGGGAGACCTCCTGGCCAACCACAGGATTTTCTCCCTGAAAATTGGGGTGGAATCGAGTCAAATCGCACTGTCACCTTCTTGGTGCTCAAAGCTACGGTTAACGACAGACGTAACTGTATCCCTTTGCCGCGATGAATTTCGTGGGCCTTGATCTGATGTTACTGTCGATCAGGTTTCATAAGTAACAACAACAAATGGTAAATGTCGTTTTTTAACTTTTTGTTTACATTATTTAAAAATTGCACAACACTAATTAGAGTAGCATTTTACTAATTACTCGAAATTTTATAAAAGTTTTTTTAAAAAAGTAAAAAAATTTTGTAACATATTTTAATAAAAATATTTTATATTTATATGGAGATATATTAAGCAAATCGATGATATACAGTAATAAGATCCTTTTTTCTTTGAATTAAATTTTATAGAAAGCCAACATTTTTCAATGAAATTTTACGAAAAAGGGTAGTCTTGTTAAGCATAAATTCTGTATTGCTTGTTTGTGTATTTTAAACTATTAATATAATCGCAACCATTTATTTGTGTGAGTTATTTAAAAATCTGTTACACTCAAGAAAGGAGTGAGTGAATATTAACGTCCCATGTTCAGCTACACGAGGGCTTTTGGGGACGATCCGCGTAATTTTGAACCATGGTCAAGTGACGCGGACGACACCTGAGCTAACACCCCTCTCCTAACTACCACACCACACCAACGGGAGGACGTTTGAGCTTTCGACAGATTTTTACGTGTGCATCGCGCCCCTACACGGCGGGTCTTCAGTGGTACTGGGATCGAACTCATGACATGCTAGTCACTATCCGATGCCTTGACCACTTGGCTACCGCGGCCACCTCAAGAAAGGAATATAGCCCATCCCTAAAAATTCATTGTATCAGACTTACACATATTTATTTTTCTATCTAATGAATTTAGTCTTTTGCTGGTTCATTTGCATTTACAAGTAAATTCAGTGAAACAATTTCAGAGTACATATTTAATTTAAGTAAAAGATTTATTTTTTGACTTAAAAAAATACTTTCAAAGCCGCATTCCTAATAAAATTTAAAAATTTGGGAGAGGGGGTAGATTTTATTTGTTTTTTTTTAAACAGGGTGTTGCCAAATTCGATCAACAAATTTAGAAGGGTGATAGTAGAAAGCATAGGGATCACAAACCACCATAGAACATAGGGTCACAAACCACGTTTTGTCGGATTAATTCGCAAAAACATTTATGAAGGGTGTGATGCCGAGAAGAATGAAAAAGGTCAATAAGAGGTAAGAAATTCATTTATTAGATGTAAAGCATGTTTACAATACAAATAAAAGCCCGCATCAAATTCCGAAGTCATAAATGCAACCGGATTTGTTTGAAAGCGTCTGACAATGCTTCGTCCGTTGATGTTGTGCTATGACCCACACGGCGCAACTTCGAACTATTCCTGTGATAAACACTTCTCGTTGCATTTCTGATGTCGAGCTGTGATGCATAGTAAACATGCGTTGCGTCTAATAAATGTATTTCTTACCTCTTATTGACCTTTTTCATTCATGCTTCCTGCTATCATTCCTCTCAATGTGTCGATCGAATTCGGAGACATACGAATGGTTTTTCGGGTACGTGGGTTTCTAGGAACCCTCAAACCCGTATCTGGCTAGAAAGTTCAGTAGATGACATGACAATTCGGGATAGCAATTGGAGCACGACGAATTTTAATTTTCATGCTGAGGATTAGGTGCATTGCTGTTGGACGAGCGGTGGCGGGCGAGTAGGCGGGGCTTCAAGGTGAAGATCAGTAGATGACATGGCGAAGTTTTGTTTTCATGCTGATGATTAGGTGCATTGCTGTTGGACGAGCGGTGGCGGGCTAGTAGGCGGGGCTTTGTGGTGAAGATCAGTAGATGACGTGACGAAGTTTTATTTTCATGCTGATGATTAGGTACATTGCTGTTGGACGAGCGGCGGCGGGCTAGTAGGCGGGGCTTTGGGTGAAGATCAGTAGATGACGTGACGAAGTTTTATTTTCATGCTGATGATTAGGTACATTGCTGTTGGACGAGCGGCGGCGGGCTAGTAGGCGGGGCTTTGAGGTGAAGATCAGTAGATGACATGACGAAGTTTTATTTTCATGCTGATGATTAGGTACATTGCTGTTGGACGAGCGGCGGCGGGCTAGTAGGCGGGGCTTTGTGGTGAAGATCAGTAGAGGACGTGACGAAGTTTTATTTTCATGATGATGATTAGGTACATTGCTGTTGGACGAGCGGCGGCGGGCCAGTAGGCGGGGCTTTGAGGTGAAGAGCTTGGTTTCCAGGTTTATTTCGATGACAGAAATCTGGTGGAAGAGAGAGCGTCTTCCTATTGCATGTTGAGAAGTGAGGATAATGGCTCAGAATGGCTGCCTAAGGAGGGGGGTGGGTGATAGTGTGTAGTGGTGTGCTGTGACGCAATGTCCAGTGTGGGGGATATTAAGTCTGAAACGCAGTCCGCGGGTTTCTGCGAAGTGGACACCCTCCTTCGCATTGACCACGCACGGCCCTGCTGCAGTTTTAAACTGAAGTGCGGCGGGTGCTAAGAGCACTCCGCCACGTCGGAGATCTACGGAGTGCATCATTTTATAAATAGAAACTAAGGTTTCATTAATTTTGTTAAATTTATACAACGAGATATATTTGCATTTTTATGTACGCCACACACATTCTAAGACAACGTGAGGGTCATTGGTGACAGACAATTTTCGTAATTTTAAAGCTCTGTCAGATGATGAGGATGACACCTGTGAGCTATCACCTCACTCTCCAAACTTGAACACCATGCTAACCTTGAGCCATTTCACACTTAACGAACATCCGCCCCTACACATGGTGGGTCTTCAGTGCCACCAGAACTCGAACTCAAGACTCGTCAAGCTACGAACTCGTGACCATGACCAATCACCTATCACGACCCCATGATATAAGGGACAGTGGATCTTGAGAACGTTGTTTTAAACCATAAATACAAATGAGAAAGATAGCTTCTATCTTTGCACCTAAATGCCACTCAAAAACACTGAAGTGCGTTAGATTTGCGGCAATCAGTATTTCTCATTAAAATTCTGTCATGCATTAATTTAATTAGAGACGGAATTCTAAATTAAGCTCAAGTGACGAGAGAAGACATCTGAGCCTATCTGAACTCTTTTACACTGCGGTATCATAGAAGTTTTGTTTTGCACGCAGTATCTCCTATTATTTTTCTTAGAAGAATCCTTCTTATCCTTTTGATCTGAATCAGATTAGACCCATGAGTTGGTTCACCTTCAGCACCCCCCCCCCCATCCCTACATCGGATTTTTTTAACAGTTCGTCTTGCGCCAAGGCAACACAACTGAGGCGTGGCTTCACACGTATTGCACTTTGGTCAAACCACGAAATTTTTATAACTGAAATGAAGAATCCTTCATTCACATTTGTCATCAAATCTTTGCTCCCCCGAATGAGGTACACAAGGTCTGTTTAAAAAGTATTCGACCTTTGGCAAGAAAAAATATCTTGGTTATTTTACAGGATTGGAACTCCAATCAGATTCAAGGTAGGCTCCTTGCATTTTCACGCACTTAGCCCAGTATTCCTTCCACTGCCAATGATATCTCTGGAAGGCTTCTTTGGGAATGGTGTTTGACTTCCGCTGTGGTGTGTGTTCTGCTTTATCTCAACTCTACTCTGAAAATGGGACCCTTTCAGTGGAATTTTCATTTTCAGAAACAGCTAGAAGTCGCTAGAATCCAGGTTCAGTGTTATTAGTGTCCAGAGAATCCTGTGCAACTGCAAGACGGGATTTTTCTGTTCCACCTACAGAAGCTTGGGTGCAAATTTCGCAACCGCTCTGCGTATGTTCATACAAAATTGCATGCAAGGGACCTGTACTAATCTCTACTTGTTCAGCAGTCTCTCGTACGGTTAAATGACGATCTTTCATTACCAAATGTTCCACCTTTTCGACAACAACTGCATTTTGAGCGGTTTGTGGCCTCCCAGAACGCTGGTCACTCTCTACCGACACTTGCGGCCACTTTTGAATCGGTTAAATCCCTCCTCTTAATTTTTGTGACCTCCATAACATTGTCTCCAAACACTTGCTGAATCTTACGAATTGTTTCACTTAGAAAATCACTAAGCGTTTTACAAAATATTTGATGCAGTATCTCCGCTCAAGTCGTTCAATCATCTTTAAAGAAATAAAAATCCGACGAACACGTATAACCGCACCTCACTCGACTGCCAGCAGGAAACGACTGGTACACTGGAACAAAAGGAAAATATTCAAACATGTGCATTAAGCTGTCACCTTCCTCTAGGTAAAGTGGCGTAATTTTAGAATCTCTACAGTGTGTGGGAAAATTTAAGGTCGGATACTTTATGAACAGACCTTGTAGTTCTTCTTGTAGTAATATTCTTCCAGTAATCTAGTCTTAAATTCGTGATCTTTTGATTTACTAAGAGACATCTTTTTCATCTGCATCATTTTTTTTTTCTTTCAAAAATATTTGCTTCAAGAAATCTTTGATGAAGAAAAGGAGAAATGATGAAAGACATCCGAAGTTTATTAAAATGACCGTGAATGACCACAGAAGTGTAAGAAACTTTACTTGGCTCGTCTTTTTTTTCTTCGCTATACCTTTATTATTTTGTCATTTCTTTACATTAGTTTCTTGGGAAATAGCAATTATCTTTCTTTCCTTCTTCACGCCCCATTTAACAAAAAAATGCCCATGTCATATACAGTCCGACCATGAATTCATCTAATTGCTTTATTTAAGCATTCGTCAAATGCAGCATTGAAACCCAAAGCATGGATCTCATAGAGAATTTCAGAGATTCGAAAGTAAATATTAATTAATCAAGTTAATAACATGGTTCTAAAGAATTTCAAACTACGATATTGATACAAAAATGGCAATTAATTCGCTGAATGAAATTTTCTTGTGATTTGTGTCAATAATAACAGAAAAATAATTTTTATTTAAATTTTTTTTTTGTTGACAATAGTTTTTACTATGTTTTAGTTTGAATTATTTTTATTATTTGTTATGTTATTGAATAATTTTATTTATTAAGCGATTTTTCTTCAGAAATAATTCTGCAATGAAAGATAAATACCTTAAGGAGTGTAGTTTCACCCATATTTCTTTACCTAAATTCTCTATCGTAGTTGAATTTGTCGTTATTACAACGTATGGATTTGGAGATTGGAATGAGTCGTAGTGGAGTTTTATGGCACAAGAATCAAATAGGGGGATAAATAGTTGAAAATATCCGAAGGTCTTAGAAACAGATTAAAAAAGTAATAAATAAAAATAATATGGAAAAATCGGATTCATTTAAACAATAAAATTCATCAAAATAATCGTAAAAAAAATGATGTAATGCACAAGTGTAATGCAACAATGGTTCTTCTGAAAGAAAGAAGTGAAGCCTACTAAATTATATGAGATATGCAGTGAAATAAAATTTAAGTTCTTGCTTTCGGTTTCTGCTGATGTCAACTTATAGGAAAATTCACTCTCAGTATGACATTCATGTATTAATTAATCTCCTCACAAACAGTCATGTTTTTTTTAAATGTATTTAGTATAGGTGCATTTTTTCTGTTTTTATGGGGTGTTACTTTTATTTCGATTGTAGATTTATTTCCTATTGTAATGCAAGCGGTTATATTTAAAAGTGCACTTTTTTGTTGGATTTTTTTGCGTTGTGTTTCAAAGCCTCAGGTATGTGAAGCAAATGTAATGAAAGAAAGTTGACTATAGGATATGGAGGCGGCAAAATCAAATGGCAGAGCTGTGTGGTGGTAAATTTAGAACGAAAGAGAAGGTTGATAAAAATGGTGAAAGATGTTGGCTTTATAAAGATGACGAAGAATGTGGACTATTAAATACGGAAGAGTCAGGACTGTGTATGAGAATGCAGAGTGGAAATTCGATTAAAGATTGGGCCTTGTTAAGCTGATGTGAAAATGGCAGGTGTCGATAAATTGGCGTTCGCAGCGGATGGAATGAGATGACAACGGTTTCTTAACTTTTATAATATTTTTGATCTGTTTGGGAAGAGTTGAAGATTTAATAGCCTGAGAATACGTTAAGAGCACTGTGGTGGTATGATTTTTAGTGTTTCTTCGTAAGAAATGTTTTGGGTAATTTTAATTTCCTTAATCTAACTTTCTTTTTTCCATATGGGACTTAATTTTAAATCTGACGGAGAAGACTAATCTTTCGTACGCTGCAACTCCAGAATGCAATCCATGGTAGGATGACAAAAAGACGTACATCTAGAGCACGTTAGTTGACCTCGACAAAAAGTTTGTAAATGTCCAAATGTCTGACTCTTGAAATAGCACAGAGGGTTCAACATATGGTCGTATTTGTCGGTAATTTAGGACAAGTAAAGATTAAACCAAATATTTAGTTTGAAAAATTTTCACATCTTTTTTGTATTGCAATTTGTCTGATCCGAATTACACCCTCATCAGAGAGTCCTTCCAGAATTCTTGCTTCAGGGACACACAATAAGTCGGGTTCAGAAATGGTACTTTTAAAAAGAATTAAGTGATTTGTGTGGACTTACAATTACAGGAAAAATTCAACAATGTTTCTGTGAGTAAAAAATTACTTGGTTTTAAAATATACTTAGTTTACCTGAACAAATCGGAGGGATTATAATACTTGAATCGATTATGGTTTTATTGATTACTTTTTGCGATCTTTGTGCATTGCAAAAAGCGTTTTCCCGACGTTTTATTGTTCTCAGGGGCAGAATTAAAAAATGTATGTGAGAGGCCATTAAATCACTGTTTGAAACTCTAAGTAAAACAACGCCTTTAACCGGACACGTAGGTAATGGATTCATGAGAGAAAATAAAGCATTCATTGTGGAATATCTCCATTCATCGTAAATTTCAACAAGAGGGGCAGAGTTCCAGTAGATCGACAATCGCTGAGCTCGGCACTTACTTGTTTCACCCACTTATTTCATAATACGAGACTATTTCGACAGTTTAGTTCAGAATCCGCTAAGTATGAACGAAATAATTTATTTGCCATGACTTTCCATTTTGTAACTCAAAAGTATCAACACATAAACGTTCATTCAAATTTCTTCCAAGGAGTTCGAAATTTGATTTTAGTCGAGGGATATTTCTTACATCTATTCGAGAGGGGGGGGGGAGTTGAAATAATCAAGTGTTTTTATTAAACATTAAACCATGCGTTATTCCTAAAGTGGGCTATATCGACCCCCAGGGCCCTATGATGACCCGCAAGGGGTCCCCATCAGCTAAAAAATAATTTAGGGATCCATGAGGTGTAAATGAGGGTCTACGATAGACTAAACCAGATCGTGACTTTATTTTTAAAAGAAATTTAATGAAGTTGAAATCAGATTTACCTATTTAAGAGATTTATTAAAGTGAATTTAATGAAGTTATAATTTGCAGTTATACAAAAAGAAAAAAAAGGTGAAAGCATAAATTTTATTAAAAATGCACCCTCATTTCAGAGTTTTTTTCCAGAATTAAGTTAAAGGAGCTTCGCGAATTTTACCAGATTCTCAATTTATCGCAGACAATCTGCCAGGAAAATGACGTTTTAAACTACGTTCAACTTTTAAATAGCCTTTATTCATGTTTTGGAACTAGGTTTGAGAGTGCTTTGATTATGGTAATACAGCAATAGGCAATGAATTCTTGTGGCCACATGGAAAAAAAAATGTCAGATTGCAAAAGGAACTGATCAGAATAGCCACTAACGATCTTAAAGTAAAGTTTAGAAACGGATGTCAGCAATTTTGCCTTTAATAAGATAAACTTGTTATCTATCCCGAATTATGAAACATCTTGAGAAAGTTTTTAATTGCTTTTTTTTTTTTAGAAAGAAGGAGTTTCAGCGTTGTTGCCAATCTCCAAAACAAAAACAGAATGAAACAAAGAAAGGTTGGATCCTACTAACTGAGGATATCTAGGGTTAAACCTGACAAGATTGATGCCAAATGTTGCTAAAGCACCAGATTCGCCCCACCTATAAAAAGCATTTGTTGCTCAGTTATTTTTCGTATGAATTAAGTTTGGATTTCACCTGTACTTCTTAAGTTTCAAATACTATGCTCCGCTACAGTTAAGAACTTTTTAACGCTGCACCAGCAATCAGAAACACATTTAAGTTGTCAAACTGGCAAAAATTCAATAGTAGGTAGGCAGGGGTCTACCCCAAACCGAAAAACTTGGCAAGGGGTCTATGAGATAAAAAAGTTTGGGAAACTCTGGTCTATATCATCTTGTTTCGGTTTGTTCTATAATGTTTCATACCTTTAATATTTTAGCCCTTATAGGATCCTAAAGTGGATGCGAGTCAATATTAGTCTACCTCACTGCTTACTTTCTTAGGCGTAAAACAAAAATCATTAGAAAAATCTGTAGTTTTCTAGTAACAATGTGTCAATTGGCCGCCCATCCGGTAGAGTGGTTAGTGAAGCTGACTGCGGGGCCGCAGGGACTGGGTTCGAATCCCGGAGAAGGCATGGATGTTTGTGTTGTAATCCTTTCTTCTGTCTGTGTTGTATGCCTCCGTGGGATGCATTGCGTGGTGCACGGGATTTATAAATGTTAATTTGGATCAATGTATAGTTTTATCAGGTCTTTGTTTTTATTTGTTCAAATGTATTTAATTATTGCACAAAGCTATACTTACCTAATAAAATTTTATTTTTATCCAATAGGGCTGCGGATTAGTATTTTTACCATTGCAGACCTAGTACATCCCCAGGAGCTTGTATCACTCTTTAGTGCGGCGCCATATAGGTGGAAACCAATCGCCTCAGATAATTTTGACGCCCAGTTTCCGCCACAAAGGGAGGCACCTGAGCTCTGACGATGCGAACCTGTACTAGGATTTAATTTTGCCGAGAGCGCCCAAGCCAAACAGATATTCTAGGTATCTTTTACATGTCGTATAATCATATGACATGGCCACTGTAGAGCAACCTTGGGTGCAGAGGGCCAGCGACAAACTAACCACGCCACTCAGCCGGCCTACCGAATAACATAAAACATGTAAAAAAAAATTAATATATTATTACACGAACTACAGTACAAGTCCATTAGTCCGGCATCCAACAGTCCGGAATGCCCGATAGTCCGGCATCGCTCCAGAAAATTGTAAAAATTTTGGTTTTCTCCAAAAGTGTGTCTTTAAAGCTAATAAAAACGCTCGAGAACTATTCGGAAGTTTTCGGGGTAGTTCGGGATCATCCGGAAGCGCTCGGTATTGTTCGGAAACAATTAGCGGCCGGCTAGTCTCAGATGTCACAACAAATTCAGGTGCAGTGCAGCTCCTTTAATGAATCACAAAGCGTCTTCGCCATTTTTTTGTGCGTTGTTTTTTTGTGTCCTTTCACATCGCAGTAAACGTAACTTTTGAAACTGTTTATAAAAAAGTGATTTTCGTTCTAACAGTACAGTGACCAGAAGCTGCAGAATCACTAAATAAGTTTATCTCTTTTGCTGAGGCTAGTACTAGCTACAGTGCTTCAGAAATTATTGATTTCCATATCATTAAAAATAAATTTTATACTAAACGCCAAAAGTCAAGAAAACAAAAAGACATTCGTGACTTTTTTAAATCTAAGTGAAATATGTTTTACAGTACGTGTACATACATTATATGAAATGTAAAATAAACTTTGTTGTATGTATTTGCATACTGTATTTGTAGTTTAATTATTAACCTAATTGTTCTTATAATTACCGCCCGATAGACCGGAATTTTCGGTAGTCCGGCATCGAGCCGGTGCCGGATTATCGGACTTCTAATGTATATATATATATATGCAAAAGAAATAATAACTGGGTACAGCCCGCCATTAGGTTACCATTGTCGCCAATTGATTTGACATCCCCCCCCCCAAGCGTTCCCGTTTATGTGAATGCGTTCGGCATACGTCCTTTCCTACCATACGAATAAAAAAAATGCAGTAAGAATTTAATTAAATACGACACCCATTTTAAATGGGTTTAAAGACTCTCAAGGGAGAGGGGGAGGGGGTAATAGATAA
Organism: Trichonephila clavata; assembly: GCA_019973975.1. Classification (NCBI taxonomy): domain Eukaryota; kingdom Metazoa; phylum Arthropoda; class Arachnida; order Araneae; family Nephilidae; genus Trichonephila; species Trichonephila clavata. Next base: position 46,901 of record BMAO01022708.1, read on the forward strand.
AACTTTCTCGTTTCTGAGCCTAATTGAATTACAGTCTTGCGATTAGGCAGACATCTGCCTCAGATTGGGTAGAGATCCACTAAGGGCAGATTCCAAGAGAAAATAGACTCCCAAAGAGGGTTGTAAGGATGCTATAGACAAAAATTCCCGTTTTCGTGAGTTATAGACAAAACCTTCCTTTTTTGAATTATTACACCTGATATTAGGTAGGTATGTTTCTTTTGCTGAGTACAGATCCGCTAGGAACGAATTTTGCGAAATTCAACTTCCAAGGTGTGTGGCGGTAGCGTTATAGACAAGATTTCCTGTTCATAGACCTATATATAGACTTGAAATTTGGTAGGTATGTTTTTTTTAGTAGAGATCTGCTATTAATGAGTTTTACAGAAATCATCTCCCGCAGTAGCGTAAAATGTTATATTTGTATATTTGACTTCGATAATATTTGTGTGCCCGCGGTAGCCAAGTGGTCTAAGCATCGGATCGTGGCTAGCGTGTCATGAGTTCGATCTCAGTACCATTGAAGACGCGCCGTGTAGGGGAGCGATGCACGTTAAATCTGCCGAGAGCTCAAACGTCCTCCCGTTGGTGTGGTGTGGTAGTTAGGAGAGGGGGTGCCAGCTCAGGTGTCGTCCGCGTCACTTGACCAAGGTTCAAAATTACGCGGACCGTCCCCAAAAGCCCTCGTGCAGCTGAACAGTGGGACGTTAATATTCACTCACTCACTCGAATTATCGAGAGTCGACTGTATTTGTATATTTAACTTTGATAATATTTATATGTTGACTGACTGATTAACCTGGAAAATACAAGGTAATTCAGCTATATTTATTCATTTGAGTTTGCTATTCTATCTGTTGGCGTATTCTTTCTTTAGAATTTAATTTGTAATTTGCTTAAAATTATTCAAATATTAATTAAATCTTTACTTCGTTTATTTTTATTTTACGTTTTTTATTTTTTTCCCTATCTTAATTGTTATATTTCTCGTTATATTCTTCCTATTACTTTAAAAAAACTTCTAAAATTTAAGGATATGGTATGTTAAACCAGGGTATTTGTTATCATTGCTAAACTTATATAAATTAATACATTTTTCTTTAAAAAAAAAATCGGAAGATGTTCCATCTGTTTCGGTCACGTGATTCAATGTTAAACGAAGACTAATTGAACATTGACATTCAACCATCGCAGAATATACTGATCAAATAAACTCATTTTCCCCCCACAATAAAATAACAATCCATGTATTCTCAATTAATTATTTCCTTCGACACCTTCTAAGTGGTGCAAGAATAATCACCTCACGATCTTTTTGATCACGGAGGCACGAATTACGAGTGTTGAACTATAACTTGAAATTCCTGGTCGTGCCGAAATATTCGGAAATCTTCATTGACACTCACGTTCCCTAACGTCACACCTCTCACTTGGGTACATCTGCGCATCAAAACACGGGCCTTATTGTTTATTTCTGTCATTTGTCTCGCTCCACGTGCTGGGAAAGAGATGGGTGCTCCCCCCCCCAACCCTTCCTTTTCCAGAACCGGTCTCTGTCCTCTCGCACTGCCCACAGTTTGAGATAACGCCATGTACAGAAGTGAACGACGAAATGTTCGAAAATGGAAGTTAGGCTGAAGTTTAGATATTCAACTGCATTCGGAGCCGTGATTTTAAAAATGCGTATAAATGTTGGTGTTTTTTTTTTTTTTGCTTGATATTTAGAGCCATTTGAATTAGAATACGCATGTAAAATTGTTTTAAAAGTATTATTACTACAAAAAATTATTTTAATACAAATTTTTGTTAAAAATTGCAGAGAAAAATGATTTAAAGGTGAGAGTGTCGGGTATTAATGAATAATTGGATTACAAAGGTTTTGGCTGTTTGTAGCTGCTATTGCGTGGGAAAGCCTTGAACTACTGAAGAAAGACCCTCATGAAGGATGCATTGCAGTAAGAATTGACCGCTTGTCGTTGCCATACCATTCGCTATAAAACAAAGAGTGTTTTATGATTTTCAAAAGTTTTTGTAGATAAATTTTCAAACTTTTTAACCTACTGGTATACATATGACCTTGATAATGTACACCAAAGATTTCCAAACTTTTTTGTCTCATAGATCCCTTGCCATGTTTTTCGGTTTTTGGTAGACCCCTACATACCGAATATTGAATTTTTGCAAATTTATCAACTTAAATGTCTTTTTGACAGCAGGTATAGTGCTACTTACTGTAAAAGATTTAAGTTTCACCCTGTAGTGATATATATTGCTTATAACGTAAAAAGCGAATGTTAATTAATTAAATTATAAAATTTAATTAATACATAAAATTTTTGTTACATGAAGTACACTGGTGTCCAAAAGTTAAGCATAAGTCGTAAAATGCGAAAAACATGGAGTAAATATTCGTAAAATTATTCCAAATTTCTTGCGGATATTAATTGGGTGAAGAAGAAACATTGGGTTTATGCTAAACTTTTCAGTCTACTACGACCTGCGCGAAACACCGGCGCATGTCGGAACGCGGAGAAACCGATTCACGCAACATAGGCAGTTCAGACAAGTTTCGTGTAGGAACGTGAAGGAACGTTGTGAAGAAACGTTGTTAACCATCAAACAAGGTGAATGATGGCACAAAGACGCCAATTGGACATGTTTACGAAAGGAAGAATCGTTGGAATGCTGGAATCCTCATGATCACAAACAGAAGTGTCTCGAATTCTGAATGTGGGCCAGTCTGTGATCTCAAGACTGTGGCAGAGGTTTCAAAGAACGGGAGATGTTACCGGACAACCAGTATCAGGTCAACCAAGAGTCACAACCCCTCGCCAAGACCGATATCTGGTAATAAGTGATCGACGTCAGAGGGGCAGTACTGCCAGAGCACTGCGTCCGGCGCTCACAGTCGCCACAGGAATACGAATTTCGAGACAAACTGTTTACCGGAGATTCAATCATGCTGGCCTGTATGCAAGAAGACCAGCAGTTTGCATTCCCCTCACGTCTGCGCACAAACGTGCTCTTTTGAACTGGAGTTTGAAACATCAACATTGGAGTGTGGGAGAGTGGCCAATGTGATGTTCACAGTGACGAGTCCCGGTTTAGTCTGAGTAGTGATTCTCGGCGGGTAACGATATGGGGAGAACGTGGAACACATTTTGAACCAAGAAACATAATGGAAAGACATCATTTTTCATCAAGGGGAGTAATGGTATGGGCAGGCATCATGATGGACGGTCGCACAGATCTCCATTTCTTTGACACGGGGTCTGTGACTGCTCAAAGATACAGAGACGAAGTTCTTCAGCCTTATGCTCGCTTGTTTCGAGGTACTGTCGGTCCTGACTTCATATTCATGGATGATAATGCGCCATGTCACCGAGTGGTGCTGATTGATGACTTCCTTGAAACGGAAAACATCCATCGCATGCCGTGGCCTGCGAACTCCCCTGATTTAAATCCTATCGAGCATGTATGGGATATGCTCGGGAGACCAATTGCTGCCCTTTCGCACCCACCAGCTCCATTACAGAACTGAAGAGAGCTCTCCAAGAAGCTTGGAACCGTTTGAGCCCACAACTAATTCATCATCTCATAGCAAGAATGGTAAATCGATGTGCAGCGTGCCTGGCTGGCCACACGAAATATTAAACTGCAGCATCAGTATTTTATTTAATGTTTTCTTTCATTTTTTCTTTAAAGTGTGAATCCTTGCTATGCTCAGTTTTCTTTCAAACTGCTACTTTGGATAAAAAAATTAATTATTGTCATTCTTTTGATTTGTTTCCTTATTTTATAACCATTTTACACTCGCATATCACGTTTCCCGCCATTCTGATTTACAGTTCCTTCTTTATTCACATAATTATCAATTATGCTTAACTTTTGGACACCATTGTAACTGAGCTACAAACAAATGCTTTTAATAGGATGTATGAATCTAATGTTTTAATAACAAATTTTCAACATTTAGCATTAACCTTGCCAGATCTAACCCTAAATCTCATCGGTTAGTGGTGTCCAGTCTTTTTTTTTTTTGTTTCGCAACCGCACTGAAACTTCTCGTTAGGGAAAACAATTAAAAACTTTCTCAAGATATTCTATAATTCGGGATAAATAATAGGAACAGCTTTTTAAAGCCAAAACTGCTTACATCAGTTTCTTAACTTTACTTCCAGGTCTCCGTTAGTGTCTATTCCTATCAGTTTCTCTCGTAATCTGACATCCCCCCTCCCCCGATGTGACCGTATTATTGCCTACTGTGGTATCACCATAGACAAAGCATTCTCCAATCTAGTTTCAATATCTGAATAAAAGTTATTTAAATGTTGTGAACATAGGTTAAAACGTCCTTTTTTCTGGCAGATTGTCTGTGACCAATTGAGAAACTGGAAAATGCGACGTATAATATTACACTCCTTTTAGCTTAATTATGGTGAAAGAACACTGAAATGATGGTCCTTGTTTTAATAAAACGTATACTGTTGCCTATGAACTGCAAATAAATTAACCTCATTAAATTTAGTAAATATATCTGTTAAATAACTTAATCTGGTTTCAATTAAATTTTCTTTGAAAATTAGTCATGATCTGGTTAAACGAGTGTCACTATCGTCAGAAGCGGATTAAGGTAGTTGGAGGCCCCTGGCGGTAAAAGATTTGAGGCCCATACGCTCAAGAGTCGAAAAACTAAAATAGCGAAAAGAGTCACTTACTTTAAATTTTCCAAATAAAATGTATTGATTATAATAAAACTCATCAGCTAAAGAAAAATCTTAACTGTATATAAAAAAAATTAAGAGCTTACAGTTGGATTTCTCTTTGGCAAATTCATCAATTATTTTTACCATATCAATTATGTCCAAAACATTTTATTCTGTATATAATTTGGCCATTTCTGTATATATATTTGGGCTTGGGGCCCAATTCTGAGTTTGCAGGGAGGCACTAATATTCTCTGTTACGCCACTGGTGGAATCCATCAAACTTGGGGCCCCTACTGGTGCTGGGGGCCCCTGGCGGCCGCCAGGTCGACACCCGCTTAATACGCCACTGACTATCGTAGACCCTCATTTACAACTCATGGACCCCAAATTATTTTTTCGCTGATGTGGACCCCTTGCAGGTCGTCATAGACCCCTGGAATCCATATAGACCACTTTCGGAAACCCTGATGTACACTAAAAGAATTATAGTTTGTGTGTAATACTGTGGTCGTTTATTAGCTGACCATGTTTTGTCCTTCAGCTTAAAGTTTCGTTTTCCAAGACGACATATCGGGTAATATGGAATACCTAATATTCCATAATACTCGATGTAAATATTTTGTACTCCATATAACCCGACAAAAGATACTGAATAAAAATAAAGTTAAAAAATGAGTTTTGAGTATAATATTGATGGTTAAACAATAATTATTAATGATATGCCATAAATCATAACTATTAATCATGATTAATAATTGAAAATTATTCTACATTCTATACCAGGACATAGTAGTAAACGTCTTCACAACGACTGGTATTTAGCCTGTCAACAGAAACGTCTTAAGCAGTGACGATTTCGTTCCTTCTACAGGAATGAGCTCCTATGTCCATGAGACCAGCCAATTAAGCATGTGTCAAATTCGTCTCCAATCTATGATTTACCTCAGCCCTGCTCTACCAAGAGCCTTGATATGGTTATCCTTGATTCGTCTAAGTCAATAAATATTGTCCTACCCGTAGATATATCTTCACCACAAAAAGCAGAAGTCAAATATCGAGGCAGGAAAAATCTGGATCTTCTTCTATAATAACGCAATCCACAAAAAACAAGTAATATAAAAAAAAAATTTTAAGTCAATTCCTACTTAGATCAAACAAAAAAATTATTTTAGTTACTTTTTATTAAATAGTTACAATTAATATAAATATGTATATACACATATGAAAGAATCACAACATTAAGTGGCGATTAATTTTTATTAATTATCTTTAAAGTATTGTATTGTTATCCAAAACAATCGTGTATATAAAATTTCATTTCAACTTGCAATACCGGACGGTTCCTGCTTGCCTCTGAAACCCCTTGTCTTCCCACAGACCCGGCTAGGTATGAGGGAAAAACTGAATAATCAACAGACATGATTTCAGTCTAATTAATTTATTGTTACTAAAATATCAATCAGACACAATAACAATCTAATTAAGATAGGTGATCAAATAGTAGAGTGTGGAGGTGAGATTCAATAACACGGGGTCAATACTACCGGCCCTCAACTGAATCTACGATAGTTTAAATACGCTCAATATTAACTACGTCGCACACTAATAAGCTAACTTCTAATTAATCAAGGCTCACGATGCCTGTACTTCTGTAAATTGAATCCTACATTTTAATCTTGCAGGAGATCTTTATCTGGATTTAATCAATGCCATCGGATCACTCTCCGTAATCCTTTTTCCTGGATAAACTCCAAAATCTCCTAATAATTTTACGATCCTTCAATGTTCAACTAACAACTAACTCGCCAACTCACTTGCTAACTTTGCTAACTCCAACTCCTCAAACTCGCGAAAACAGAATTGATATAATATACTTCATTAACATAATCACACTTTCTTGGTCGGCGAAAGTTGGTTGAGATAAAATATTTTCTCCCAGAAGAATCTCCAAGGTATTAGTAGAGTCGCGGATAGATCCGTCACAAACTGAATGATTTGAAACGTGAAAAAAAAATCTTTTAAGGGGACATGGTACGATTTAAGCAAAAAATTTTAATTTAAGGATTTTCAAAAATCTTTTGGTTGCCTCCTATGTGTGTATACTATGTAAAACAGATTTTGTGCTCAAAGTTTTATGAAAAGCTAGAAATTTAATTTTTTAAGGAAAAAATTCAAATTTTTGAAGTGATTTTAAAATGCTATTCCTCCTACAAAAATGTACGTACACGCATGAAATTTGATTTACAAGTACTTCAAACACTATGCATAACAAAGTTGGTATGGGTTTTGCGATAACATGATTGGTATTCGTACACTACTTCTTTTTATGAATGCGTATTGAAAATTCCTTAAAAAATGTGCAAATTTTAAGTTGAATTATTTTTTAAAAAATAAGTATTACTTTGATTCAAAAATGCATACCAACTTTCGTTACATGTACTATTAGCAATAGGTAAAAAAAATTGAAAGCATTTGGCACAATAGAAAAAGCCTTAGCATTTAAATGAAGACAAACTAGTTATTTTACCTTTACGAGATAAGTAAGTTTAAAGTTTTGATTTGCCATAGGGATGTGAATAAAAACGAACGCAAAAGCTATCGTATATATAATTCTGTGTTTTTTTAATTTAGAGCTTTCAAATTTTGTCAGGTTATAGAAAAGTATACAAAAAATAATTTAAGCTAAAAAAATCAAATTTGATTTTTTGACCGATTTTTGTAAATTGAATCGTACTGTGTCGCCTTAATGGTCAAATATTATTCCCATACATATTCTCCGAAAAACAGGAAATTTTATGCTGCATGTCAATTGGCAAAAGTGGTAAGACTGTAGTATTATGTGATGACCGTTGTCCTCTTCTAGGTCTAGGCCTAGTACCATAAGCAATTATTCAATTCATTTAGTCGAAATTCGGCCATCGGTCGTGGCTAGGTTTTTGAGATTGTGAGGGGTGCACATTTATTTGCTTAAAATGATCGTTTGAATGAGTATTTGACGTTGCTCGCTACTTTTAAGGATCTCAGGTACTTTTGCATACAGCCTCGGGGCCTTAAAAAGTCTTAAGAAGCGATTCCGTGGCTTTGACTACCGCTGCCACGCAAAACTACCAGGAACGTGTGTTCTTAGCGCAAGGGATTCCTTAAACCGAAAATTCTACAATCCAGCTAACAAGGATAAGTTTTTTAGCTAGTGTTCCAAAACTATAATTAAATATTAAGAAAATATCTTTGTGACGGATCTATACGCATCATTATTCACTAATCCTCTCGGTGAAACTTTGGGGCCAGCATTCGCGTTAATTCACAGCCTCTCAAGAAGAAACCCTGATATTTAAATTAGTTTGAAGAAAAAGTCTAGGTTTTGTAGATGTAAGGCAGAAGGAACAGGAGAGCGGTTGCGGTTATACGTAGGTGAGAATATTAGAATATTTCATTGAGTATTTCACAAACATAATACGAGTTAAGGAAGGAGTTGCTAAGACAATAAATTATCGGATTAAGTATCTAAGGTAGATTTAATTAGATTTAATAATCAGATCACTAGCGCTTGTTCACTTTGTCTAGTCCCTTAGTCGTGTTTACTTAGAGCTGTTCATTGAAAATAGATTGCTCCCTTTTTGTATCATTCCTAGAGTAGTATCCTTTGTATCATTCCTTTTGTAGTTTCACTTGTGATTGATTAAGTGTGTTTAAAGAGTAATAAAATAATAGTTATTATGGAAGTTGTTGATGATGCTTTGTACCCCCCCCCCCCACACACCCTTAGGTAGGCAAGATGGTGAAGGAGCGGTGACAAATAGGTCGCACTCGCACCTCTTTGCAATATTTTATTATGAAAAATAATTATGATTCTGTTGCAAAAGGACTAAGGAATACATATATAGAATAGCAACGATTAATTGTAACGTCATGTTGCACAATATGCGCAGAGTTATACCTAGTAATCGTCAACAAAAAGTGAAAAAGGAGAATCCTCGTTTGAAAACTCGATCGCTGATTTGGTAGCTCAAAATTTATGTAGAATCCTTTTTTATTGATACTTTTTACCATGTCTTTTTGTAAAGAAAGCCAACTATTCATTCCTTCTGAATAGCGTGACCAGGGCCGCCACGTGGGTATTAGGCACCCTTGTTCAAGTTAAAATTCGGCGCCCCTTTATGGGGTTCTGTTGCACTCTTATAAAGTGCTACAAATAAAATAAGAAATACTCATTTATAGTATTCTAAATTTGACTTTCTAACTAAAAAGCCTTAAAATTATAATATTAAAACACGTTTGTCTTATTGTTTTTTATTTTATTTCATAAATTTTTAAAACAAAACAAATCAAAAATGATATAAAATTTTTTAAGTAAAATATAAAAATTAGAAAATATATTCAAATATTGATTTTCCTAGCTTTAGCAGCTACAAATGCTCGTATCAATTCCTTTATATTTAATTTATCCAAAATTTCGCTCTCTATGGATATAATCGACAGTTACAATAATCTCTCCTGCACCATAGTAGATCGCATGTAGTTTTTTATAATTTTAAGTTTTGAAAAACTTCGTTCTCCAGTAGCCACCGAAACTGGCAGGGTTAAAGAAATCCGTAAAGCTATTGCAATATTTGAAAATATATCGATAAGATTGTTTTCATAAATATAATTTAAAACATCAATAGGTAAAACATCGGAAATATTTTATTTCTTCAAACAAATTTAATCCATTAACATTTTTAGTATCCTTTAATTTTCGTTCTAATTCTTCACAATGTTTTGAAATTTAGTTGTCACTCCAGTTTTTTAAATTTGGTATATAGTGTACTACCTTGAAGCAATTGTAATGTTCTTTTAATTGAATCCTTCTGAAATTTATGAAATAGCAGTGTCTAATATTATATTGTAAAATTCAACCTTAAACTTTTGTCTTGGATTGATGATTGATTCGACGGTTTGTTCATCTTGAAACAGTTTATTTTTAAACCTGTTTCGATTTAGTGGAAAATAAGTATCCCCCCTCCCAAATCATCAGCAACGATACTTGCATTGGTAATTGCATGTCCATACGCTTCATCTGATCTACGATTATCTAAAGTAAATTTGTCTTAAAATTAGCTGATGTAACTGGGAAAATTTACTAAATAAAAATTTTTTTTAATTAGATTTCATTAAGCTGGACATTACTTTTACTGCTTCCTTTGTAAAGGAAAGCAAATAATAAACGTATGTTTTGAATAATATGATAAAAATGTTAATGATAAAATTATTATTTTAATATGATAAAAATGTTTGTACATTTTTTTAAGTCTCAAGGGAAAATACAAAACAAATCAAAAGTAAATTCATAATTACCGTTTGCAGTTGTAAAGGAATGAAGTAAAATTGAGGAAATTACTGATTTAAAATTGCGTCAACTCTCTCTCTCTCTTTGAAAAAAAGGTGATTTCCTGAAGGCAGTGGCGTAGCTAGGTATTTAAAGGCTTTAGTGCAAAAAAAAGAGGGCTCTATCTTGGTTGAATTCTATCAAGTATATAAAAATATGGGAATATTTTAAATATATATAAAGCTACAATTTTTATATACTTACGGTCTTCTCTTTCTTGGCGTTGTTTGCGCTTAAACGCACCCCACTTGGTTTCTTTCTATTTTAATAATCTATAATTTTATAGTTTTATAATTTATCTATATATAATACATTTGTACGTGCTCGAGTATTTACTGACCTTAAAAGGAAGCAGAAACGAAATATCACGCCATAATACGTCGATGGAGAATCCCCAGCTATTTCGAGCTCACATCCAACAGAGGGCTTAGAGCTACAAAATGGCCCACCGAGATGGACAGGAAATGATACAAAAAATATGCATGAACACGAAAATTTAATACAATATTATTATAGTTATTTAAAAAAAACATATCTGCAAAAGAGCAGAGGAGGAGGAGACAAAAATTACATCATACGAGAAGGTTGCGAAATATTGAAACAGGAAACTAGCTTATTATGAATCATATTGATATTAAAAATGGAATGTAACTAGGAAGGAATTGCTTCTTGTGTAGGTTTTTTAAGATGTAATAACAAGTATGGTAAGAGTTTTCATGGAACTTGAAGTTTATTTTCAAATAATAGTCTATAAAAAAAATGAAAATATTAAAAATAACAAGAACTTTTCAATAAGTAAAGTTCGCAAACTCAGCTACAACACTGAACAAACAACGAAAAAAATTTAGGTGAAATCCCTACAAATTTGAAATTACTTACATTGAATTACTGAACTGAATTGCGACGATTACAGTTATTGCATCCTTTTATATCTCTTAAATTTGGAAGAAATCGTAAATTCGGCTGCCCTTGTGTATAGATATCCTGCTTAGAATCTAAAGAAATTCATGATACCAAAAAAGAGTGTTGTAGAGATCACGATAAAGCAGTGCTTCTCAAACTTTCAATATTTGCGACCCAGTTTTCAGTCATAATTTTCATCGCGTCCCACTTTTTACTGTAACAATGTACTGAATGCAATTATAATGTACTTTGATGGTAAAACTACGATGCAATACAACTTTAATTATAAACGCACTAATTAGATAAATATTAAGTTTTGCAAATAAATTTTGTATATGACAAGCCCAAGAGAGTCACTAGTAATTAGTGAACTTGTTTTTAATTGAATATTGATAAATTATCAAATACTTTGCGCAGAACTGATACATTTATAAGTAGTGCGTATTATATCAGTTTGAATGTGTGTATTTCTTTTTTTATTATATAAGAATATATTTTGCTTTGTAATTATTTTAAATAACAAATTATTTTATTAAATTGATGATTATCTTAAATATTTCATTTTCGATATTTCGTAATCTGCCCCCCCCCATCAAGTAGGGTTATCACGCCCTCCTTGGGGGGGGGGGCACAGTTCGAGAAACGCTGCGATAAAGATTTTATTTCGAGATTTGAAAACAATTTAATAGCAGGTATACATGGCACAAAATATGATATAGGGAAGAAAAGCCAAGCGATTTACATAATAATTTGGCCAATAGTGAAACGAAGATTTGATAATTTAGATATAAAAAGGAAAGAGAATCATTGACTTTTTAATAAACACTGGGCGGGTGCACGTTCTCTGTAATTTTAATTTTGTTCTTTTTTTCACCCTTCAATTTTTTGCGCCCCCAAATCTTTTTCGTCCCAGGCATGTGCCTAGCGTGCCTAAGCGGAAAAGTGGGCTTGGTAGCGAAGGGGGGGGGTACGTTACACCACTGGACAACGGTCATCACATAATAATACAGTCTTATCACTTTTGCCAATTGACATGCAGTTTGAAATTAACTGTTTTTCGAAGGGAATGTATGGGAATAATATTTGACGACATTAAAATTATCCGGATCATGATCTTATTAAGACGGAGTCGAGAACGAAATGAGGCCCCCACTGAGATCGAGGTCCTGGACCCGGGGCTAGTTGGCCATGCCTTGAAACGTCCCTAACTACAATACAGTACAATGTACGACTTTAATTATAAACCGCACAATTTATCACAATAAATATTTTGTATATGACAAGACCGGGGAGTCACTAGAAAAAACTTTTTAATTGAATATTGATAACTTAATTACCAAATATTTTGTTCAGTACTGATACATTTATAAGTGTTGAGTATTATATCAGTGGGAATTTGCATTTTATTATTTATTATATAAGAATGTATTTTACTTTGTAATTATTTTAAATTGTAAATTATTTTATCAAATTGATAATTATTCTAAATCTTTTGTTTTCGATTTTTCGCGATACGTTCGCGCAGAGGCAGTTTAAGATAGTTGAAGGCCCCTGGCGGTAAAAGGTTTGAAGCCCATGGGCTTAAGAGTCGAAAAACTAAAATGATGAAACAAGTTGCTTACTTTAAATTCTCAAAATAGAATGTATTGCTAAAATAAAACTCATTGACTAAAGAAAAATCTTAACTGTATAAAAAATTGCAAACCTTATTTAAGAGCTTACAGTTTGATTTATCTTTGGCAATTCATCCAGGGACGGATTAGGCGGGTGTCAGACCTGGTGGCCGCCAGGGGCCCCCAACGCTGGTAGAGGCCCCAAGCGTGACGAGTGCAAAGGCCAGCGACAAACCAACCACACCACCTTGGAACAAGAAATGAAAAGAAAACAAAGATACAATGAAACCCCCGCTAGAAATTTATCGAGATGCAAGAGAAATCCTAATGTAGAAAAACTTTTGAAAATATTTTTAACAATACCGATATCGAATGCATCAGGTGAATCATCTTTTTTAGTTTTAAAACGTGTTAAAAATAATTTAAGAGGTACTATGGGAGAAAAGACAAATTGAACAACATGGCCATATTATATACATAATAAAATGTTTTGGACAAAATAGATATGGTAAAAATAATTGAGATGAATTCAGAGGTGGATTAAGATAGTTTGAGGCCCCTGGTGGTAAAAGGTTTGAGGCCCATGGGCTTAAGAGTCGCTAAACTAAAATAGTGAAAAGAGTCGCTTACTTTAAATTCTCAAAATAAAATGTATTGCTATAATAAAACTCATCGGCTAAAGAAAAATCTTAACTGTATTAAAAAAAATTGAAAACTTTACTTAAGAGCTTAGAAGTTTGCTATACAGTTCGATTTCTTGTTGGCAATTCATCAATTATTTTTACTATATCTATTTTGTCCAAACATTTTATTCTGTATATAATATGGCCAAGTTGTTCAATTTGTCTTTTCTCCCATAGTACCTCTTAAATTATTTTTAACACGTTTTAAAACTAAAAAAGATCATTTTTACCTGATGCATTTGATTTCGGTATTGTTAAAAATATTTTCAAAAGTTTTTCTACATTAGGATTTCTCTTGCATCTCGATAAATTTCTAGTGGGGTTTTCATCGTATCTTTGTTTTCTTTTCATTTCTTGTTCCAAGGTGGTGTGGTTGGTTTGTCGCTGGCCTTTGCACTCATCAAGCTTGGGGCCTCTACCAGCGTTGGGGGCCCCTGGCGGCCGCCAGGTCCAACACCCGCTTAATCCGCCACTGCGTTCGCGCCCCCCCCCCAAGTAGGGTTATCACGTCCTCCTGGAGGGCGCGCCCCACAGTTTGAGAAACGCTGCGATAAAGATTTTATTTCGAGTTTTGAGAACAATTTAATAACAGTATACATGAAGCAAAATAAGATTTGGAGAAGAAAAACCAAGCGATTTACATAATTTAAAAAAAGTACATATATTGTCATTGCAAACAAAAAAAATAAGTTGAGCCACAACATCTTCTCAGCATATAAAGAATAAAAATTTATGCCGATACAAATCATTCCCAATTCCTGTTTTTACATGTTACAAATTCTTAGATTTTAAACACATTCCGTATAATAGCGCGAACTCCACACGGAACGTGTTTTTATTGTTGTATCGGAAATCAAATTTTGTTTTACACAAACGAAAACAATCCGTAGAAACGAAAACAAAATTAAATTAAATTAAATTAAAATGCGAAATTCAAAAAAAATTTTTTATTTTATTGCTAAAAAATATAAAACATGCAAAATTGCAAGTTTTTTACTAACAACTTATAAGTAACATTAAATTAAACTATAAGTACTATAAATTTTGGCGCCCCCTGCCGCAGGCGCCCTTGTGCGGTGAACAATTTTGCCACCCCCACGCGGCGGCCCTGAGCGTGACTTTTCTTAAAATTGATAGATTTCTGCATGGAACAAGTTAGCATTTTTTAAAAAGCGCAAATTGAGTATTTTCAATGTTATTATCAAAAAACAATCACCAAAAACTGATGATGATACTCAAAACAAACTCACTCAACTTTTTTAAAAAAATGGATCTGTCAGATAGTGCAGAAATTGGAGCCTTAAGATATTCCGCAAGCAAACTTGTGGCAAAGTAAAAAGGAAAAATTATAAATTTGCTTAGTAAAACTAAAGTGAATTCCGAAAAAATGGCTTCAAGTGTGCTCGAACTATCAACCATAGTTTTTACATGCCACACTTACATTCATTTGGGCGTTTCCGTATTTCCTCTAAGCCTCGCAAACACAAGCAAAAATTCTCCTTTCTATAAAAAAGAATAAGATTTAGAAGATGCGGGGCTGTTTTTTTGTCTATAAAAACTATTTTTTTTAGGGAAAAGAATATTTTTCATCATGTCTTGCGAATTGAAAGGGTTGACGCTATTTTATGCTGATATGAAATAACTATTTTTGCAAAACTATGCAACGTCGAGAAGTTTGACCTTGAACGAACATACCCAGGAAGTCCAGTTCTTAAATTTTAAAACTTTTTGTTATCAGATATCTTCTGAGATCATTAAATATGCGTATAACGCAACAGTCGATCCATTTGTCGACAGGAACGTCTTGAGTTCCAGTTCAATGACTCAGAAATATGTTAGTGTGAAAAAAATTACCAATAATCACCGATCAAAAGGTATATAGAACTGGACAAGCGAATAATAAACATCGCAAAAAATTATGAAATATTTTTAAAAATTGAAAATAAAAAATATATAGTAAAGATAATAAATAATTTAATGATTTTTTTTTACGATAGTTATTATTGGTCTGTCCAGTATTAAAAACATTTTGATCAGTAATTCTTCGCCATTTTTTCACTGTTATAATAATATAGTCAAGTTGTATTCGGAGTTTTTGGTAATTTACCAAATAATTATATAATAAGTAAGGAAAAAAAGTAGTGACATCCATACAAGATATATTTGATACACATAAAACGAAGTGAAACACAAACTGTAGTTTGTATTCTTAATAGTCTCTTTTAGATAGATAATAATCTCTTTTCTTCTGACTAGTATATATAGTATTTTTTATTAATAATTTTTAAACTGAATATGATACACACACGCGCGCACAACAATGAAACTATCATTTCATTTAACAGTTTTTTGCAAAAAGTATTTGCCGTTTGATTTACACCTTTCAACTTTTTACCTCTAGGAAGAACATAGTCGAGAATAAAGTCAAGTTCATTAGTATTTGTTTCGTATGGTAAAATATTAGATCTATTTAAATTTCTTTTATTTATATTTGGAACGAAATTTTAATCGAGTAGTTATAAGATATTGTTGAAAATTATCTCCTATATTATTATCTGGTTTAATTCAATAATTCGTGTTGTTCTAATTTTTCTGATCACTTTATTTATTTGCCGATACATAATCGTCTGTTGTTAAAGTTATGTTGCTTAGGTTGGCATCTTCTGTGATTACTCTAAATATGTTTTTCAGTTCTAGAAAAGAACAGTATAATGCATAATAGATGCTGATTGAACTTAATAAGTATTTAATTTTCGTTTGTTTTCGAGACTTCATTCTATTGGAATGTACTATGAAAAAAAATTAGAACTACTGTTTTCGGATTATTATTATTGTTGTTATTTTGCTTGTCTTTTATAAGTTTATGCGTCAATTTACTCAGAAGATAATCTGTGACTTGAAAATCAAAAAACAAAACTATCACAGTAAAATCTACCGAAGAAATTTATATAAAAATAACACTTAAAGGAAATACACTTGCAAAATGTTACATAGAAGATTTCCTCATAACGGAAATGGTGCTCACATTTGATGGCCTGGAATATGTCCTTCTATCTATCCTCTTAAATGATGTGCACAGCTGTCTTTACAATCTGTTAAGACGAAGCTCAGACATTTAAAGGTACTCTGCATAAAAAACCAGCGAAACCCTCAAATTATATTTTTATATTACACTCAGTTTAAAACATTATTTTAACCCATTACAATTAATTACCGATGATGCATATACAAATTAACCGCTTTGAAAGTGAGTCTTAGAATAAGATATGCGAATGACTTGGAAAGGGTACAGAAAGATTTTTTTTGATAATATATATCATAGGTTCCCAAACTTTTTTGTCTCATAGACCCCTTACCATGTTTTTTGGTTTTGTGTACTTAACGAATATTAAATTTTTGCAAACTTACCAACTTAAATGTTTTTTTAACAGCTGGTATAGCACTATTTTCTTTAAAAGTTTTATGTTTCTAACTGGAGTTAAGTAGTGTGTTAAGAAACACATGTGAATTAGTTAATTAAATTTTAATTTAATATATAATATAATTGTCACATAAAAGAACTAAGCAACAAACAAATGTTTTTAATGGGCGGGATGAATCTGGTGCTTCAATAACACATTTTTAACATTTGGCATCAATCTTTTCAGGTTTAACCCTCAATCTCCTCGGTTAGTAGGATCCAATCTTTATTATTTTTATTTTTTTTTTATTTTGGAGATTGGCAATCATGCTTAAATTCCTCCTCTCTAGAAAAAGGAATTAAAAACTTTCTTAAGATGGTTCCATAATTCAAAAAATCCATATATTTTTAAAGCCAAAATTGCTGACATTCTTTTCTAAACTTTACTTCAAGATCTTCGTTAGGGCTATTAAAATAAATTCTTTTTGTAATCAGACATTTTTTTCTTTTTGCTTTTTTTTAATGTGACAACATGAATTCATCACCTATTGTGATGTTACTATGGTAAAAGCATTCTAAAACCTAGTTTCAAAACCTGAGTAAAGGTCATTTAAACGTTGAACATAGGTTAAAACTTCATTTTTCTGGCAGATTGTGACAAATTGAGAAACTGTTAAAATTCACAACGTCCAGTTTTATACTCCTTTAGCTTGATTATGGCATGAAACACCAAAATGATGGACCTTTTTTAATAAAATGTATGATGTCTTGTAATTGCAAATTAACCCCAATAAATTTAACAAATAAAGCTGTTAAATAGGTAAAATGGTTTACACTTTATTAGATTTTCTTTTAAAATTAAAGTCACAATCTGGCTTAAGCTATCGTAGCTACCATTTACACCTCATGGACCCCCAAATTATTTTTTCACTGCCGTGGACCCCTTGCAGGTCGTCATAGACCCCTGGGGGTCCATATAGACCACTTTAGGAATCACTGATATATATGGTAATGACTGTTTTTGTGAATATATATTTAGACCGACCTCTAAAAATTAAACTAAAATCAGTTGTTTTTACCGACATCCCACATTTGTAATCTATGAGGTATGTCTTATTTGCTGATATTCTGTTGTACTATGATATTCGCTATGTTTAGATGTCATTCCTCCGATTTGTTAAAATGGCGACTGAGTGAATATATTGTTTCGGGAAAGTAAGACTGCTTCTGTGTCGAAATGGTATTATGGCCATAAAGGTCACTTGCGTCTATATAGGAGAATGCTCATTCATTAAAACTTAAGGGATAACAGTGACATTGACGACAGATTTGGCACCAAAACAGATGCCTCCACAAAAACCCAGTAGCTTCTAGATTTATTATTTGGCTAGAAAAGCTTAGAAAGGTCTTTCCAGCTTATATAAGGACGATGCAGAGAAGCAACATTTGAGTCAAAGCTTCCAGGCGATTACGCAAAGACGTTTTAAGGCACGGGCCAGCTAGGCCATAATTTTGAGGGATATTTTGATTTTATTATCTTCATAATAGAAAACATTTGTTTACAAACATATGTTGATCCAAACCTACAATATATGATGGCCAAATCGTATAAATTTGGAACTTGTTCGTACAAATTTCTAAAATTCAACATATATATATATATATATATGTGTGTGTAATTCGAATCACTTGCAGTTGAAATAAATTTATTATATTTGTTTTCAGTTTAAAATGGTACTGTAGATCAATTATTTCGATTTTGATTTTAGGTGAGTCTCAGTTAACGTCATGCAGAGCAAATGAAAAATGATTTTCGAAAAGATCAGCATTATTTTAATCTTGACTGATAATAAATCTCTGCAAAATTGATAGTAAATTTTAAAATCGATCATAACTTGGAGCATTATTAACTTTGGTAGATAATTCCTGCATTAATGTGAATTTTTTAAAATCTTTTTTACCAAAATTCAGAAGAAAAAAAAGCAGTTTATTCACATAAGAAGATATACGAACAATTAAGATAGGAAAATACAATCTTTCCCTGCAACCTTACATTTAAATTATTTAATTGCCCCATAATATTGGTAACAAAAGCTAAATTAAATATATCCAATCTTTATTCTTATATAACAGGCACTCACACTGTGCAGTTCATTGTTTACTTCCAGATATTTTAAAACGTTCTCTTTAAAATTCCATAATCTCGCGAGTACATTTCTTTTCGAAAGCTAGCGCACACAACAACAAAGGAGTAATATTTGCATGAAAAATTTTCGATTATAATTCAATTAATTAAGTGTATTTATAACAAATTTTAAAAGGTGTGTGTGTGTGTGTGGGTTTGAGATAACCACATTCCAAAAAATTATAAAAAACTGTTATAAGTATTATCTTTTCAATTTTTTTTTTATTTTTCAATGTCCTTACGTGTCACTGTTACAACTCAGCCGTGCTACACTGTAGCACGCGTGCCGCCTTTGATATTGCCACCCTTGATGTAAAAAATCCTTAAAAAATGGCATTGCACTATCACATTTACAAAATAAAGAGAAATGTAAATGCTGTAACACACATTTATATAAGAACGTAATAAACAAAGGATTTCTTATAAAAGCTCAGTTATAATAAAATAATATGAAATAAAAGTATTCCATGAGCCTCGATTTTGAGATTCAGTATTTTAGAGTCACGTAACACTACTTAATAATCAATGGTTACATTAGTTTCACGATCTTGTCCAAAGAGTATTAAACTAAAGGGCCTCTGTCACAGAACACTATGGTTATTATACTAGTTGTTACAAAAATATAGCGTTTATTTTTCGTAATTTTTAGTGCGTTAACAGGATATTAATTTCAGGAAATTGAATAACAGAAGTTTTTTTGTAAGATTTATAATTTTCTGCTCAAATTCAACAATATATGTATCTACAGGAATGTTCAAGACCTTGACTACTGTCAATTACAAGTGTTATTTTAAAAGGTACATACAAGATGTGACACACACACACACACAACGAGACTGGCTTAATAAATCATTGTTCGTACAGAATTAGTTCTCCGTGACATTATCACATTTAAAATAGTTCCCTTCAGTATTCACACCCCTCTGCATACGGCGCTGCCATTTCTTGATTAAGGGTTTTTGGAAGACCCTTCAGGAGATTCTCCGTTTTTGCATGAACCTCTTCAACTGAGATAAAATGGGTTTCACGTATTTAAGTTACGTTTTAAATTAATTTCACGGCCACAAGAGAGAAAAAAAAACTAGGCCATCATTTATTCAAATAAAATATTTTATTAATAGAACAGCAAATTAAAACATTATTTAAATTTTATCTTGTTGAGTAGTTCATATACTACTTCACCAACCGATTATGGTTTATTTATTTTTAATGTAGACGATTTACTGTAGGGAATAAAAAAGTCGCATGGGGCCAAATCAGAGGAATAAGGAGGATGCCCCATCACAGTAATGTGTTTGCTGGTCAGAAACTTCTTGACAGATAGGGCCATGTGAGCGGATGCATTGTCTTCCATCACTCCCCAATTCTGCTCTTTTTTTTTCTCCAAATTTTTTCCAACTCCTTTTAGCACTTCAATGTAGTAGTGTTGTTGAATAATAGTCTGACCACTGATGTGAGGGGGAACCCCCTCATATCACGGTCCGCAATCGCTTACCTCGGGCACCCAGAAAGTTCATCATCTTCCACACTGCCCCTCTTCCTCCTGAAAACCTGCTATACCATTCAAACACATGAGCACAAGACAAAGTTTCATCTTCATAAGCCTCGGTTAATTTTTGAAATTTTTTTGTGGCTGATATCTTAAGTTTCACAAGAAACTTAGTGTTGATTCTCGACATTTTCCCGGCAGAATGCAGTTGCATGTGTTCAGTCAATGACGCAGCGCTCCAACTGGCGAGATCGATTAAGGCGAAACTGGCCATATGGATAGAGGAGGTGTATGGGATGACGTCACCAAAACAGTTATTGTCAACTCCAATCTTTTTTCAAGGTACACACTTAGTCTAGTTTTTTTGTGTCGCACCTTGTACATGTAATAAAAATATTTTTTGATAAATTGAAAAGTAATTGAGAAGAACAAAAAAATATTAGTTGCGGCCCTTGGAAATGCTGTAGTGGCCGTGGTAGCTTAGTGGCTATAATCCCTGACACGTGACCGTCGTGTTATGAGTTCGAGCTTAGTGCCACCGAAGAACCACCAGGGAAAGGATCTGATGTATTTTAAATCTGTTGGTGCTCAATGTCCTCCCAAAGAGGGGGTACCAGCACTGATGTTTTCCTCGTCACTTGACCAGGGTTCAAAATTACGAGGACCGTGAGGACTAGGAGAGTTGGTGGTCAAACTCTAATACTGGCCTACGAGTTAAATCCTTCTTTCCCAAATCCACTTTAGATATCAATCCCCATTCCAGTTACGTCAAGAAATCCTTAACAAACCATAACCCATTTTTTTATTTACATCGATTCAAATTATAAGCTACTCCCAATTGTCTTGTTGGGGACGCTGAGAAATTGTGTTCTCACGTCCTCTGCCTAAGGAATTTCATTTGGTCTCCCCATCTCAAAATGTTAAAAAAAATATATGGTTTTAATCTATCGTTAGAAATCCTTCCATTCATTCTAAACTGAAATCATGTTTTAAAATTTCCTCTACACTCCGGGACCGAATTCCTTAACTGATTGCTACTCTTTTGTAGTCACAAAAGATTCTCCTGCGGTGGTTCAGGGGACTGTGGAATAGAGGGACATCTCGATCTTTAATCTCTATTTGACTTTTTTTTTGTCTGTACGGTGCATTTGTATTGAATAATTTTATTATTTTTGATGTATTTGTAAGAAGGATGGAATAATGTATATTCTTTCTTCCACTCTTTGTTTTTATTTTATTATTATTAATATTATTATTATATTTTTTGTTTTGTATATTTGTATTATGTATATCGTGCAGTTACCTTTAAATACGTAATACCTTTAAATTTGTATTACGTTATTTTACTGTATTCTGCTGTTTAAAATGGAAACCTTGATTTTTTTTCAATAAAAACTGACGGGGGAGGGGTTGTTTCCCGAGAGATGGGTTTGTAACTCAAAATCCTCTTCAGGTGAGCTCGGTTCCTTTGGGCATTTTGCCAAAAGCCCTCATGTTTTTTTATACTGCAACATTAATTTTCACTCACTCGTTTGGAACTGCTGTATGTGAGATATGATATAGCAATGTATGCATTCGATGTTAATTTTCTTTTCTTTTTTAGAACAGCATCTCTTCCTGAAAGGCAAATCTATAGAACTTCACAAGTTTTTTGGAAACAATTGTACTTATTATTTTATTTTTCTTATTCAGTGTAAGAAATATATCTAAAAATAGAAGTCTTTCGAATAAATTCTTGTGTATCACAGAGCTTCGTGGAAGAAAATTGTGCAAATCTTCATCCCATTTTTAATTAAAATAATAATTTGAAGCATTTTTTTATTGAATTCCTGACATTAAATTTCTTAAAATTCCAAATTTTCTTTTAAAGAAAGTATTTTAATAAAGCACTTTATTTTTAATGTATAAAAGAGAATTATTGAAAACAAGATATCAATCATTGGCATGGCCAAGTAATTTTAGCGCGTTTTTCACATGTTGTATTTTACAATAATTCAACTAATGAACTTTTTACTAACAGAAGATAGTTCTCTTCTTAAAAAAAAAATTTAAATTATTAAATTTAAATATGATTCGGCTCATCTAGGGCACAAATGCGACCCAATGCCGAAAACCCGAGGTCAATCGGTTGCTTATTGGCTGAGAAAAAGGTACGACAAAATATGGAACGAAGACCAAGACCAAATTTGCGTCCTAATAGCGCTTTTTTTACACTTCGTGAAAAACGCACTAAAAAACCACAATAAAATATTTTGCGGTTTCTTATAAACCGCAGAGCGTGTCTCTTTCTCTTCTAAATCCATCTCTGATGCAATTGTTCAACAACACAATCGCCCATCCTCTATCTCTCCAGAAATGACAGGCCCATTTATGTCAATATCGACATCAAATAAGAAAAAAGACGCTTCACATATGCATCACTTATGACTGAGACTGTTATCAAGGTCACTCCGTCTGTCCTTGCTTATCTTTTAAAAGAATCTCTTATCTCACGGTTAAAAAAGTTTTGAAACGCATAAATCTTGCCCAACACAATACACTTTTTGTGTTATGTTAATAGGTAGATTCTTTTTTATTTCTCCCTATTGAATGTCCGAATACTCCTGGGCAGTTTTATCATATTTTCATTCGTCCAATGTTTACTTTCTGTTCATCGGTTGTGAAAGATGCTGAGACTAAATCTTTCGTCAGTTTTCCACGTAACGCCGTCAAACCACAATTCCACAAAAATTTTTTTGTCTGTAGCATTTTGCAAGGAGGAAAAATGTGCATTGAGAATATTATATCGACGAAGCAGCAGTTAAAAATTTAATTCAGTATTTTTATGAGAAAATGTTTTATATTAATGGATAAGGGGAGCAACACGAAAACTTAAAATGGAACTCGTAATTTCAAACTATGTTCAAGTGACAAGAATAACTCTTGAATCGGAATCTCACCCCTTAACTTTTCTTCTACTTAAGAATTTTGAAACTAAATTTATTTTAATCGGGCATCGAAATATATTTCGACTTCGAAAAAGAAACGACCTGCTACTTAACTCCATAAATTATTATTTCTATAGAGTTCATATGCCCTTATTTCATATTTTAGTATAATACTAACCTCCCTCTACGCTGGATACTTCATGACGCTGTACGATTAAACACTGCTTTTAAATTATTTACATCTAAGCCCTCGAATTCAGTTTTCGATTGTATTGAAAAAATATTCCGATAGCCTTTACATTCTTGAAGAAAAATATATCTTGAATTTTTCAAGCTGTGTGAAGTATAAATATTTTTTACTTCCCTATACTTCCAGAGTCAAATTCCACAAAACCCACTCTTAGCGAAATTTTGAACCTCGATCAACTGACATGGATAACACCTGAGCAGGCAACTCCTCTCCAAACTTCCACAGCCCTCCAACGGGAGAATTTTGAGCCCTGGCAGATTTAACGTGCATCAGCCCTTTTATACGGTGGCTTTTCAGTGGCACCAGTACTCGAACTCGTGACGCGCCGGCTATGAGTTGATGACCATAACCATTAAGCTATCGTGGCCACTCAATACAACAGTAAAAACATACTTGTAAAATTTCAAGACTTGTGTCTTATAGTTCAAAAACCGGTTTTTTTTTCTATAACATCCTTGGAACTCGATTTCCTTTAAAACCGTTCTTAGCGTATCTTTGCTTGACAAAACAAACATATTTGCAAAATTTCAAGTCTATATATCTAGTACTTCAAAAACGGGACACTTTTTCATCTATAACACTTCATAAGCCCCCGTAACCCTTCTTAGCTGATATCTATTCAACAAAAGGAATACACTTACCAAATTTCAAGTCAGTATGTGTGTGTGTCTAATAGTTTCGGTTTCGAAGATCTCGAGATTGAGTGAATGAGCCGCTTTTCTTCTATGTATACACTGGTGTGCAAAAATTAAGGACGAAGTCGAAAAATTAGCATATCAGCTGAACGAAGAGGCAGAGCGGACAGAAAGACCAATCAGAAGATTAAGTGAGGTGATGTACGGTAGCACATGCGCAGATATGCAGGTATACGTAATGGGGGAGTGTCTGAGTAGTAAAGCATGTTGTCGTGTAAGATTAGTATTTCTGGCAAAGAGATTGCACACCGTATAGCAGTTAAAATCACACCGAGTTGCTGCCTCAGCGAGAAATGGCGAATAATCAATCTGTTAGACGACATCTGGATGCTTTTACCCGAGGTCGAATCATTGGGAAGTTGGAGGAAGGTCGCAGTGTGACAAGTGTGGCTGCAGAGTTCGGAATTGCTCACAGCATCGTTTCACGACTTTGGAGACAATTTCAAACTACAGGAACAGCTATCCGGGGGTTCAGTAGTGGTCTTCCACGAGGAACCACACCCGCAGATGACCGGTATATTGCCTTACAGGCCAGAAGAAACAGGCGGCAGACAGCGGGAGAAATCGCTAGACACACGACACAGGCGACTGGACGACCGATATCGCGTTTTACCGTGGCCAGAAGACTGCACGGTGGTGGTCTGTTTGCACGACGCCCTGTACGGTGTGTACCTCTAACGCCTGCCCATCGGAGAAGGCGTTCTCTGTGGTGCCGGGAATACCGGAATTGGAGAGACAATGAATGGGGACGAGTACTCTTTACAGATGAGAGCAGATTCAGTCTGAGTAGCGATTCTCATCGCATACTCATCTGGAGAGAGCGGGGAAGCCGCAATCATCCCTCGAACATCATTGAAAGGGACAGGTATGGAGGTGGCGGTGTTCTCGTTTGGGGAGGCATCATGCTTGGTAGTCGTACAGACCTTCACATCTTCGACGCAGGTTCAGTCAACGGGACCCGTTATTGTAACGAGATTCTTCTTCCATATGTGCGTCTTTTTAGAGGCGCTATGGGTCCGCAGTTCCTTTTCATGGACGACAATGCACCATGTCATCGCACAGTAGCTACCGAACAGCTCTTAGAGAGTGAGGATATTGAACGTATGGATTGGCCGGCACGATCTCCGGATCTCAATCCCATCGAGCATGTATGGGATTTTCTAGGGAGACGCTTGGCAGCTCGTACCTTACCACCAGTAACGATTCCGGAGCTTCGATTGGCGCTGCAAGACGAATGGGCAGCAATGCCTCAACAACTCATTGACACCCTCATTCTCAGCATGGGCAGACGCTGTGAAACCTGCCTAGCAGTCAGGGGAGATCATATCCCCTACTAAAGACCGGATATTTCTTACTGGACACCCATCACAGGGATGATTCGGCCTTCAGTCGCATTGTGCTCAATGCTACTTTTTCAATAAAGCTTCTTTTTATCCCTCTGATTTCTCTTTTAGTAAGTGTTGCTTACATTACTCATGTCCTTACGTATTGGGGATCTTACGGTATTAAATGTGTTGATTTGGAATGCTTTTGTACAAAGTTATATTAAAAAAACCGTCTCGTCCTTAATTTTTGCACACCAGTGTATATAAACCACATTTAATAGTAATTAATAATAAAATACACTAGATGGGGCCAAAAATGAATCGATATATTTTTAAATCGATATATTGATCAAGAGATTCTAAATTTTACTCTTTGAAATATTCCTTTTAATCTGAAAATCATTTTCAGATTTTTTCATCTGAAAGACTTAAATAATAATATTTTTTTATAATTTATCTTATTAAGATAATAAAACTTGTATTTTTACTCTATGAACATTCCTTTAAGTTTCTTATTATTTTAAAAAATTTATTTTATTTTTTTTATCTACTTGGTTAGAAAAAGATTGAGGCGAGTCAATTTAATTTTATTTAAAATTATCGTGGAAAAAAGCTTTCGTGTTAATTTTAAGAATGTTAATGTGTTTCGGTGTGAAATGTAGTTTCTAAAAGCAAAATCCCTTTTCTTGTGACTGACTACGTTTGGAGTGAGTGAGTGAATATTAACGTCCCACTGCTCAGCTACACGAGGGCTTTTGGGGACCGTCCGCGTAATTTTGAACCATGGTGAAGTTACGCGGATGACACCTGAGCTGGCGACCCCCTCTCCTAACTACCAAACCACACCAACGGGAGGACGTTTGAGCTCTCGACATATTTAACGTCCATCGCTCCCCTACATGGTGGGTCTTCAGTGGTACTGGGATCGAACTCATGACACGCTAGCCACGATCCGATGCCTAGAACACTTGGTTACCGCGGCCACAACTACGTTTGGGGTAGCCAAGTGGTCTACTACGTTTGGAACTGTGATTCTGAAAAAGCTCATAGACGGATATTTCATTTATCTTTAGTGTTTGTTGAATTAGAATATACATATAAAACTATTTTAAGAATATTGTAACTAGTAAAAATGATTTAAATGCAATTTTTTGGGGCAAAAAGTGAAGAAAGAATGACATATCTTCAAAACACTCTTCTTTTCTGAAAAATGTTTCTATAATAATAATAGATAGCTAGAATTTTTTTCTACGCACGGGCTGAATTAGGATTTTTGAAAACCTTACATTAATTGCAGATACCATCAATTGTAATAATAACCATGTTTTTACCCCGCTATTATAAGTTTCACTTGTATGTAATGGAATCTTTGAACTCAATTTTTACCCACTTTAAAAGGTCACATTAATTCGAAATTTTGCACACTTGTCAAGGGCCGATGACAATATAATAATGTCGTAATTTTGTTCCATTGTCCTGATCAAAACATCAGGAATAACGATTATTCAGATTTGGTGACTAATTCCATACACCTGTTCCAGATTTGGCGACTAATTCCATATACCATTTACAGATTTGGCGACAAATTTTTACTTTTTAGTTCGATTAACCATAAAAGTGTGTTTTTTTTTTTTTTGGTTTTTTAAACTATAATTTATTTTTTAATTCTTTACTCAGATTATAAACACAAGAATAAATCTATTTTTAAGTTATATATTTCAAAAATCCTAGTTGAGGCTCTGTGGAGAAGCTCTAGCTTTTAATAAGCAAAATATTACCGTTATAGAAGTATTTTTCATAAAAAAAAAAGAGAATGTTTTGAAAATATGTTATTTCTCTTTATTTTTTGCTAAAAAAATCACGTTTAAATATTTTTCTTCTTCTAACATTCTTAAAACAATTTTATATATGCTTATTCTAATTCAAACACCAAATTTCAAAAAATTATCCATTTATAAGATTTTTCAAAATCACGATTTCGAACGTAGTAATTTTAAAGAAAAACGCTTCAATTGTTAATTTTACAAGAGATGTTGCCAAAACTTCCGCTAAAGTATATCACATTCCGCACACGATTCATGAGACATCGCAATCCTTTTTTTTTTTTAACCTAACGATTGAATTACGATATATTTCCTCAACTGGACAAAGAAGTCTCATTTGACACCATTTGGCTGAAGAACCGGAAGTAAGGAACAATTTCTCTAGGGCAATGAGGAGAGAGATTCCAAACATTTCGAGTCTCTAGAAGACGAAAGCGAAACCGCTTCGTTTTCGCTTTAAATGCTATTTAATAAAATTAATAGGTTAATGTAATTTAGCAGAGCTCTTTTTTTTATAAAAAAAATGTTAAATTAATCTTCTTACTGTCGTCCTACTTCTGAAGTCAGCTCCAAAAGAAAAGGCATATTTAGGCATCTCTTTTTCTTCCTTCAAATTATTCGCTGAAAAAAAATGGTTTTCCAACGGAGATAATATGTCTGCTGAGTGACAAAAATCGTGGCTGCACAGCAATTAAGAAGGGAACAAATTTTATTCTGAATATTCACATGTTTTAATATTTTAAGAATCTGTGAAAATAGCTCTAAATAAGTATAGATGTTTCTGAATCAAAATAAGCACATTTATCTTTGCTTGCTACTGATATATAACAGTGGTTAATTTTTATTCATAATTAGTTTAAAATTTCTATTTATTAATGGGAGAAAATTAACTCACTCACTCATCACAAAATCTCATGAACTATAAGACCTACAGATTTGAAATTTATCAAGCATGTTTCTGTTTGTACGTAGAGATATGCTAAAAGCTGTTTTTGCTAAATCTACTCCTAATGACGGGGTGTAGGAGGTTGAGGGAGCGTAATTGATAAAAAAAATTCATTTTTTTGTACTATTACATATTTGAAATTTGCAGGCATGTTTCATTGATCCACTAAGAACAGTCTGTGTGAAATTCTGTTCTCAAGGAGAGGCGGGGGCTTACTGAAGTGTAAAAGATAAATATATTTCCGTTTTAAAAATTCAAGTCTAGTACTTTTAGTTTCCAGTGAGAAGGACTATAAAAATATTTTTTAATAAAACCTAAAGTTAGAATTAAGATATCAATAACAAGGAAACACACACAATATATATGATCATACAACATCATTAAATACCCAATGAAACACAGGTGGGCGTGACAATATATTATAAAAATACAGTGAATAAAAAATAAGTTTCTTGGAATTTGAAGTTACCTTACACTTTGAATTAAAACTTCGAAAATAAAAGCTAACGAATTAAAATTTTTCTTCGTCTGTATTTTTGCCAGATACAGTTACAGAAATATTTACTTACGTAAATATAGAAGGTCATTCGTACTTTTTGGAAACTATTTTGATAGTTCATTTTTATCAATAAATACCGTATTTTTTGTAGAAATTTGCTTCTATCTGGTAGCCATGATTCTTGACAATAGCTCTAGCTCGAATTTGTCATGAAAGTAAGCTTTTTCTTAGTACTGCCCTGCCACTTTTACACCATTCATCCCTTCAGAATTCTTGGATGCCGTTTTCCTAAAGCTCGTTTTAATAAACCGAAAGCACAAAAGTCCATTGCAAAAGCGCAGGGTGATTTTACAAGCATTTCATCAATTGGGATACACTTTATTCTTATTTCTGATTCTTTCTTTGCTAAATAACGGCGGTTGACTTAGGCGTGTGACTAGAGGCTTTGTCCATATGAAACTAAACATTATCAATGTCCTTTCCACATAAAGTAAAAATTTCTTCTTCAAAAATTGGTTCTAATACATTCTGTTGATAGTAGAATTAATTAATTTTTGTTTTATCTGAGACTTTATTTATTTTTAATCCAGCAACTATCATGAATCCCTTTGGGAACTTTTCTGTACACTGACGAAGCCATTTCGTACACAGTCATTCCCGTCAAATGAGCGATAGAAAATTTATCTTCTTTTATTACAGTCTCTTAAATATACCCATGTCTCATCGAGTGTTACCAAAAATTTCCATTTTTAAAAAAGGAGACGAAATTTAGGTTTAAATTTTAGTTTATGATTTTAATTACACAGTCGGAAAACATTCGCTAGTTTTGATGCAATGAATCTTTGAATCGGCGGATTTTCTTTTAGGATCAGAGGCTTCACTTACTTGATAGTTTCCCACGTTTGAACATTCTAAACAGCGTTAGGATGAAGTTTCTTGGTCATGCTTTACATTTTACTTTCAGCTAGACGTTTTTCCCCTTTTAAATTTAATATAATTATTTTTATTGAAAATAACCGAGATTTTTACACCGCTTTATAATTTGTTGATACAAATATTTCTCTTCGGAAAGCGTAGTTACGTAATATTCTAGCTATATATCAATTTTAGAAGCCATTTTTAAAATAATTCTTTTATTTTATATTACAATCAAAGGAAAACATTAGCAGACGATTATTCTGAAATTGCCAAAGTTTTATGTCAAAATCCAAACGAGAAAGTGAATTACAAAATCGTTTTCATAAAGTATGAACGACTTTCTCTGTAATACTAGTAAATAACATAATAAATTATAGTTTAAAAAAACTAAAAAAACACGCTTTTACAGTTAATCCAACTAAAAAGTAAAAAATAATTCTTAATATAAGAATAAAATGATTAACGAGAAAAATTAATGTCATTGTGGTAAAAGTGTTGGGTACTCGATATCAATTGTTATAATTTCTTACGTTTTATTCCGAAATGCAGAGTTAGTGTAAAAATGTAGAACAAAGCACCTCACGTTTTCTACCACAATGACATTAATTTTCTCGTTAATCATTTTATTCTTATACCAACTGATATACCCGTTCTTCGCACGGGTGAATTTAAAAATTAAACAATACAGATTGAAGGATAAAGAAGTTTTTAATGAATTAATTTTGCATGAATTTCAAATTAAACAAAAAAAAAAAAGGTTTTTGCATATCTCAGCTGAACAAAAAAAAAACCATATTTGTTAAATTATAAGTCTGAAGGTAAAAAAACTGATAAAAAGGAATTTTTTTTATTTATAACGCCCTGTAACTCTCTTGTGGGTCGATTTTTGAAGACACCTTCTTAAACTGATCTCTGTTCAGCAAAAGTAACCGATTGTTACATATTTTTGAGTAATGATTGCTTAAAATAGTGGAAATAATTTACATCTGGATGTGTAATACGTTAGTAATTACTTTCTGTTGTATTTATTTTATGTTAAAGTTGTAATAATCGCGAGCAACGCCGTTCCTTACATAAAAATAACGATTCAATGGAAACATTGCGAAATGTTGAGCCAAAGTTGGCATCACATTTTTTTTTGGCGGCTACGTTGGTAGCTTAGCGATTTATTGAACTGTTCAAAAGTTACTTTGCTGTAGCGTCACCTGGTGGGGTACTGCACAAAAACATTCTCTACAAAAATATACATATTTATGCCAATTCTGATAGTGATCGGTTGAACAGTATTGGAGTGAAACGGTTTCATGTATACGACATCCATTTATATACATATACAGGAGACCGGCTTCGTTCTCATCCCTACTCTGTGCGGTTTACGTGGAGAGAAGTGACACCGATAGACGCCTGGTGGGAATAACTTATCGAGTGGTAACTGATAAATTATCGAACGCAAGAATAGAAAATCATTAAAGTACTAATATTCCTGTCAAAAATAGTGGTTGATAGTAGAAAAGTAAAAATTTAGGGTTGTATGCATTTTTTATTGTCGAATCATAAAAAAAAAATTAAATTAAAAATTTTGTCCAAAAAATAAAAATTTAGGGTGGGCTACCCTTGTTACTTAGGGGTATAAGAAACAGTTTTCGTCAAACTATCAGACCTACTGAATATTCGCACAAAATTTCATAAAAATCGGTCTAGTTGTTTAATTTATCTCGTGTCACTTATTTGAAATAATGATAACGAAGTAAAAGCGATTAAGTTTTTCTCAAATATTTTTGATATTTTTTTTCTGTATTCCGATGCAATAAATAAATTTTTGAATTAAAAATATGTACAAAAAAATGGGGGGGGGGATTTTCACTCGCCAAATTTGATGATTTTTTATTTGTTATAGACACCTATTTTGATATTGTAACCCATGAGCAGGGTGATTTGTATGGTGGAACAGAGAAAAGTCACACATCTGGCGCGAAACCGATTTTCGACGCCAAGCGAAACAAACGGCGAAATCAGGGGCAAAACAATTACGCGTTTTAAGGTTTTTAATTAATATCTTTTCAAATAATTGCAATATCGGAATGAAAAATAGTTTACATCCTATTCTCAGACCTACTGAATATACGCACAAAATTCTATAAGAATCGGTCTAGTCGTTTCGGAGGAGTTTGGTTACAAACACTGTGACAGGAGAATTTTATATATTAGACTAGCTGACCCGGCACACACACACACACAAACGTTGTTTTGCCATATAAATTATTTCTAGTGAATACTTTGGTAATCAAATAAAAAATAACTAACCCATTGTTTGTGTGCGGGGATGTGGTGTATGACTGAAAGAGCAACGGAGCGCTGTGAACGAGGACGGCGTATAAAAGTAACAAAACACCAAACATTCATTTTTTTAAAAATTCTTTGCACTTTTCTTATTTTAACTAATAAATTTCAAATTACATCTCTATCACAAATTATGACAGTTAAAAAATAACATTATCAGTCTCTTACTGCAATGGAGTGTATGATATTTTTTTAATGAGTAAACAACACCAACAAAAACAAACTAGATGGTTTACCCACGCGAGAACATGCCATGTTTCATGGTCCGTGTGAAGACCACGGTGTGTCCA
Source organism: Trichonephila clavata (assembly GCA_019973975.1). Lineage (NCBI taxonomy): Eukaryota > Metazoa > Arthropoda > Arachnida > Araneae > Nephilidae > Trichonephila > Trichonephila clavata. Next base: position 79,261 of record BMAO01022708.1, read on the forward strand.
AATTTAAGCCATAAACAGACTTCGTTTGACCGCGAGACTTATTGATTGTCATTGCGCTAATTGGAAATTGAATCCGTTTGAATTCAATTGGCACACCTGTGGGAATAATAGCGATTCGTGGTAGTACTACAGCTTCTTCTTGGATCTTGTCATTCAAAATGCTAGCTTCGACAACGTTTTCAATCAGTTTTTTCATGACTAACCGTGTGCCATTGCACATCCGTGGTTGGTTTAAATTACGAAGCAAAATAACCGGAGATCCACACGCACTGAGTATTACAGTTTTATTAATTGCGCTTAATATAAAATAAACTAATAAAAATAATTAAGAACTCATAAATGTCTGAAAATATTCAGAAATGGTTTATACAGGTAACACAATAATTGTTGTTGGCGAGAGCTCGTGACACGTGTTGAAAACTATTGATTTATATGAGATCACTTAATTAACGAACGTGAGAACTATCTTGAGCAAAATGGGAATAAATAATTGTAGCACTTCAAATTGATGATACATTTATATATAGGAAAATACTTAATAGGAGAGTTGCACTGAGAAAGTAAAATGATAAGTATAAGCATCACTGCTACGATTGATGCGCAATCAATAATAATGGCCCTAAACTTGAGTGAGAGAAAGCTTATTATCTTAGAAAGACATGAGACCGGCTTCTTTCTCATCCCTAATCTGTGCTGTCTACGGGGTGAGAAGTGACATCGGTAGATGCCTGGCGGGAATAACTGATCGAGTGGTAACTGATAAATTATCGAACCAAGAGTAGAAAATTTTAAAGTACTAATATCGCTGTCAAAAATAGGGGTTGGTGGTAGAAAAGTAAAAATTTAGGTTTATATGTATTTTTTAATGTCGAATCATTAAAAAAATATTTAAAAAAATTTTGTCCAAAAAAGAAAAAAAGAAAAATTTAGGGTGGACCACCCTTGTCACTTAGGGGTATAAAAAACAGTTTACGTCCTATTCTCAGACCTAATGAATATACGCACAAAATTTCATAAGAATCGGTCTAGCCTTTTCGTTTGTCTCGTATCACTTATTTGAAATAAATAATGCTAACGAAGTAAAGCGATTAAGTTTTCCGCAAATATTTTAGACATTTTTGTTTATTAAACCTGCAATATATGAATTTTTGAATTAAAGATATGTACAAAAAATGGGGGGGGGGGAATTTTCACTCGCCAAATTTGGTGATTTTTGATTTGTTATAGACACCTATTTTGATATTGTAACCTATGCAGAGTGATTTGGATGGTGGAACAGAGAAAAGTCGCACATTTGGCCCGAAACCGATTTTCGACGCCAAGCGAAACAACAGACAGGGGTTTTAAGGTTTTTAATTAATATCTTTTCAACTAATTGCAATATCGGGATGAAAAACAGTTAACGTCCTATTCTCAGACCTAATGAATTTACGCTCAAAATTTCATAAGAATCGGTCCAGTCGTTTCGGAGGAGTTTGGTTACAAACACTGTGACAGGAGAATTTTATATATTAGATAGCTGACCCGGCCCGGCGTTGCACGGGCTTTTACCGAAGGTATAACTTAATCTCCATGTTAATTTCCTCCTTTATTTCTGATGCCAGCACTTCTGTGTGGGTGTGACACGTACGATGTGAGTGCATGGCCCGTGAGTGCGTATCATGGCTTTCTCTTTTAACATTTTCCCTTCTCTTCAAAATCAGCAGTTCCAATATAATTTTTCGAAATTACTTTGACTTCTTTGTTTCTTTCCTCTCCGCTTAGCCCAGCGCTGCACATGCTTTTACCGAGTGAATAACTTCATTCCCATGGGAATTTTCTGTTTTCCCTTAGGACGATAGCACTTATGTGTGTGTATGCGCGCGATGTGAGTGATTTCTTTAACTATGTCATAAAAACTCCCTTTTTCGAAATTTGTTCTTAAGTTGGTGTGGTAATTAGGAGAGATGGGTGAAAGGCTCAGGTGTCGTCCTCATCACTCGACCGTGGCTTAAAATTTCGAAGTCCGTCACCAAAAACTCTCGAGTAGGTGAACAGTGCGAATTTATAAATCACTCACCCACTTTCCAATTCTTTCGTTGCAGTGTTTTAGTCCTTGGAAACGAAAATGTAGCCTTTTAGAAAATAGTTGTATGTTGAAAAAAGAGAGAAAGTAGAAAATTTTCAAATTACAAAATTTCACTACTATTTTAAATCTTGAAGTAAAATTGTGAGGATTTTTTGAAATTTTCGACACTTGGGAATAAAGTTTCATGCAATTATCTTTTTTAAAGAAGAAATCATTAAACGATTGATTTAAGTATTTTGAGTGTTTTATTAAAATTTGTTCAAAAAAGTTTTTGGCTTTTTATTTTTTAAATCACTGATTTGATACAGATAAATATTTTAAATGTATTGAATACTTTCTTTCATATTAATCTGACATTCATAATGATTTAATTTTGAAAATTATATCAAGAGAAAATGATGAAAATTGAAGCAAAAATATTTTTTTCACTCGCCAAATTTGCTGATTTTCGCATGTTTAAGTCAGAACTTTTTGGTTAACCCTTGAGTTTCAGGTGAAACAGTTGAAAGCTATTTGGCGTGAAACTATTTTTCGACGCCAAGGCTTGGCAAACTGTAAAATCACGTATTTTTTATTAAAGTTTTTATTTTTAGGGCTTAATTTTTAAGTTAATGCTTTCAAACTTCACAAATTAATTGCAAAAATAAATTAAATGTAAAAAAACTTTTTTAAGAACAAGCTTTTATTTAAACGCGCTAAAAAGAATAAAATAAACTTTTCCTTTAAAACTTTTTTTACTATCAACTTATAACGTCATTACACAATTTATATGATATAAAAGCTTGTCGCAATATTTAAGTACTCATATTTACTTAGTTTGAATTTTTAAAAACCAAAATCAATCAGGTCAAGTTATTTATTTTACTTGTTTATCTACACAGGTATATCTCGCGACAAGCTTTTATATCATATAAATTGTGTAATGACGTTATAAGTTGATAGTAAAAAAAGTTTTAAAGGAAAAGTTTATTTTATTCTTTTTAGCGCGTTTAAATAAAAGCTTGTTCTTAAAAAGTTTTTTTACATTTAATTTATTTTTTACTTTTTAGTTATCTCTGGACAGGTTTCTCAGCCTGTTCAACTCATTGAACGCTGGTTCGCCATCCCTGGTTTAGCTGAATTAATTCTCGCAAAATGGTATTAGACTAAAAACACAATTTTTTTAAATCCGTAATTTTTAAGCAATTTTTTCAATCTTCGTGCAGATTTTGGGTAACATTGTTCTACACACGAAAAAAAAAAGGTTTAGTGAGATTATCTTCATAAATGACAAAGTTATTAAATGTTTAATTAAAATTTTGACTATTTTTGAAAAACTTAAAGAATATATTATTTATTTGAAATATTTTGAAGATAAGGGATATATTTCTCTAACATATTAGAAGAAAATTTTAGTTGTTTATTAAAAAACTTCAAAAGGCATTTAAATATTTGTATTAATCAATAAAATGCTTAAGACTCAAAACGCATTTTGTAATCAAAAAAGAAAGTTTTATCAAATAATGATAATTTTTTGCTGCACATTGAATATCTTCTACGTAAGAATCTATTTTTTTTTAAATTGCTCAGATCATCTTTAGAAACTTGATTTTGAAAAAATCAATAATTAAATTCAAATACAATTAACAGATTCTATTTGTAATTAAATTTAAGGACACATGTCGTAGTGTGTGTTTAGATTACTGGTGATAAAATGAGGTGTATTTAAATTACTTGTAGGCTTAAAATTAGAAAATTTCTTTAAAAAATTCCTTTATTTTATTATAAAATTATTTTTTTTAATCGAAAATATATTGCATTTCTAGATAATATTTTTCTCTTATTGTTTTCCTAGCGGATTCCTTTTGATGGGTAAGATACATAAAAAAATGATCTTTCCGATTCTGTAATTATTTTTTGTCTGAGTTTCATAGATTAAAGTTAGATAAATTATTTAAAGAATTTCTTCAATACTCCATCTCAGTTTAACTTGGCAGTGTTGAGAAAGGTATACAATGTACCAATCTACTTGAAAAATAGCTCTACTTTTTTGTTTTGAATTTAAATCCAAGAAAATAGATAGAAATTTGTAAAAAAATTACATACGTTGTAGAAATTAGATTGTTTTTACGTTGTAGAAATGTAATTATTTTTTAGACAAATTTAATTAATACTGTCAATAGCGCAACGTCATGAAATTCCAGTTTGGCTGAAAACCGATTTCCGACGCCAACTTTTGTCATTGTTGTAACAATAAAATTATTACAACAATGCAAATATATCCAAGTTGGTGCCCAAAACTAGTTAAACGTTTTTAATTAATATCTTTTTAATTAATTGCAATATCGGAATATAAATGGTCAAAACATGCATTGTCATTCAAACTAAACGTGTATAGAAAATTTCAGCTCAATGGGAGGAAGATATCAGCTTCAAAATTGAGTTGCAAGATTCCACCCGAACAAATTACATACATACATACATACATACATTGTAAGTTAAATAAAAGCTTTTAATAAAGTACTTTTAAATAAAAAAAATGTACAAAAAATACTGTTTAAATTATTTTTCGCAAAAACGGCTTTTTTACGAAAAATCACAATTTTTTTTTTAAATCCGTAATTTTTAAGCAATTTTTTCAATCTTCATACAGATTACGGATAATATTCTTTTACACACGGAAATAAAGTTTCTTGCGATTATCTTCATAAATGACAAAGTTATTCAATGTTAAGTTAAAATTTTGAGTATTTTTTGAAAAAACTTTGAAAAAAAAGTTTTCGGAATTTTATTTTTTAAGTGATTGGATCTAAAAGAGAAAGGCTTGAAGTTATTTAGTGTAGAATATCATTTTAATAACACAAAAACAAATTCATACGCAACAATTTAGAAATAATTTGCATAAAAACGCATGAGTTTTAACCCTTTTTTAAAAAATTCTTAAAAAATAGAAAATATCATTATTTTGCAAAAAAAAGTTATACCGTATTGTGGCGAAATAAATGATCTTTCCGATTCTGTAATTATTTTTTTGTCTGATTTCAACAGTAAAAATTGGATGGCAATTTTAAGATGGTGGAAAACGTCGGATCACCGCTCGGCAGAAACGGAATGGAAGGTCTGCCAAGTAAGCAACCCGCAGGAGTAAAACAATTAGGCGTTTTAAGGTTTTTAATTAATATCTTTTTAACTAATTGCAATATCGGAATGAAAAATAGTTTACATCCTATTCTCAGACCTACTGAATATACGTATAAAATTTCATTAGAATCGATCTAGCTGTTTCGGAGGAGTTTGGTTACAAACACTGTGACAGGAGAATTTTATATATTAGATTAAGAATTATTTTTTACTTTTCTGTTCGATTAATCATAAAAGCGTGTTTTTTTTTTAAAAACTATAATTTATTTTTCAATTTTTAGCTCAATCTACAATAAAAGTGTGTTTTTTGTCTTTGTTTTTTAAGCTATAATTTATTCATTGATGAATTAATCTTAAATGTGTCATTTCTTAAAATCTTGAATACCCATTGGCATCAATGGGTATTCAAGGTGTGTTCATGCGGCCTGGTTTGAAAAATATAGGATCAGCCAACAGAAGGAAATCTGGAAAAGCTAAGTTTGAAATATTCAATGCGGAAGAAGTAAAGTCAATGATATTTTTCACTAAAAAGAGCTCAATATTCTCTCTGAAATTTGCATCAGCATTAGACATAAAAATACCCATTTTGAATTGGGGAAAAATTATTGAATCCGGTGACCTCTGAATCAATTCTCAGCTGTTTTGGTGAAATGAAGCAATGAATGATGCTTCATTCCACAGATCCGGCAAGAGAATTTAGAAAAAAAAAACTTCATGTCTGAGCTTAGCAATTAGAACATAATTTTTTTTTACATGCACGAGTCTTTTTTTTTAAATTTCCATTTTCAGAGATACTAGACAATTGCTTGTTTTATGGTAAGAAATTGCTGACGCACCTTCCCCTTTTTCACATAAAGGCTTGTAATTTAATCTTCTAGTCACCAAATCTGGAAATGGTATATGGATTAGTTGCCAAATCTAAAAATTATTAAGCCTGATGATTCTGATCTGGACAATAGAACAAAATTATTAAATTATTGTACTGTCATGGGTCCTTGACAAGTCTGCAAAATTTCGAATTAATCTGACTTTTTAAAGTGGGTAAAAATCAAGTGCAAAGATTCCGTTACATACAAGTGAAGCTTATAAAAGCATGTTAAAAATAAATTAAAAGTAAAAAAAACTTTTTTAAGAACAAGCTTTTATTTAAACGTTTTAAAAAGAATAAAATAAACTTTTCCTTTAAAACTTTTTTTACTATCAACTTATAACGTCATTACACAATTTATATGATATAAAAGCTTGTCGCAATATTTAAGTACTCGTATTTACTTAGTTTGAATTTTTAAAAATTAAAATCATTGAGGTAAAGTTATTTATTTTACTTGTTTATCTACACAGGTAAATCTCGCGACAAGCTTTTATATCATATAAATTGTGTAATGACGTTATAAGTTGATAGTAAAAAAAGTTTTAAAGGAAAAGTTTATTTTATTCTTTTTAAAACGTTTAAATAAAAGCTTGTTCTTAAAAAAGTTTTTTTTACTTTTAATTTATTTTAAAACAACTACAATAAAATTTATTAACAAACTAGTTAAAAAAGTTATTCGATGAGTTTTCAATTAAATAACTTTACAAAGAGAGTCAAATTATTGAAGTGTTAAAAGGTATTGATGAATGTTTCGTGGAATGACATTGTGATGCATAATATTGAAGAAATAATTTGATTATATTTTAACTATAAGAATGATGTTATAATTTTGTTTGATTCTTCTTCTATAATACAATATTTAAGAAAAGTATTGCTTACTCTTTTTCAAAAATTTCATCGATAGCTAGCTAATCGATTCCTCCACTTTTACATTAGTGTTGGTTCTTCAATACAATCCTACATGACCTCTAAGCATTTCATAGTCGAAAAGTGTGTTGTAAATTAATAAATAAAATAAATTTATTAAATATTTTATTATTTACTTATAATTTTTTTTTAAGAAAAATTTTCCTCGAATTTAGGGGTTTGAAAGTTATTAGTAATTTTCTGAATGAAATCAATACAAATTTCAACTTTGTGATGACATAAATTCTTTTATGATTAAAAATTTAAAGAAAAATAATGAGCAGTTGTTATCCTTAAGCTTTTTAATATTGTAAGTTTAGACACACTCTTATTTATTCTAATTTTCCAACATTCTTACTTTAGTATAATAAAATTGTAATAAGAATCAATGACTTAAGCTAGTTTCATAATAAAAAGGTATTAACTAATCATTTCTTCAAGGCCAGTAACGAAGGAAAAATGGAAACCATTTCATCATAGTTATAAATAAATGAAACATATACCGGTAAGCAGTAACTAAAAAAATTTTAATCCTCTCGAAATATTTACATCTCATTCGTCTAGGCCAGGGGCCGAAAAACTTTGGAGAGAGAAGAGCTAAGTTGTAAATGAAACAAAATAACTAAGGTATTTAAGAGTCATTTGTATGCATACGCTTGCGCAGAAGGGGGGGGGGGGTAGCGGTCACTTTCAAGATTGCCGAGCTCCAGTTTGAAAATAATTAGTTGAAATTTTTTGTGTATGCTCTACATAACAGCAGAACTGTTTTAACACCTTCAGATTTTTCAGTCACTGTTTTATTACAAAATTTACAGCCCCTTTTTTAATATAATCACTGTTTTTAAAGGAGTTTCATATAATAACAAAGATAAAGTGCTCTAGTTTTTGTAAAAATTAAAATATCTCTTATCCTGAAGGACAATTAAAAAATGAATAACATAGCAACACATCAGGATTGAAAAATTGAAAATCTGTTCATAAACTTTTGGTACAGAATAGGCCGCATTTAGGTTGTTTTTTGTCAATTTTTTTCCATTTTAGTAATAATAATTTTTTTCCATTCTTAATTTTAGCATATTTTTCTTAAAATGTACTAAACAAATCTAAAACCAACAAAAAAAGTCCCCATATCTCCATTTCTTAAAAAAAAGTTATCGCAAGTAGTCGGATACTTTAAATAAAAGAAAAGTACATTTTCCATACTTCTTTTGGGGGATATTCATGTTCTTTGCATAAATCTTAATACTCCCAGCTAAGCAAAATTTCAGATCTCGTAAGATTTTTGGTGTGTGTTCTATATTTAGATCAATGTTTAAAAATATGTATTTTAGAGTTTCCTCAAGTATAAGGTACTTTCAAATTAAACTAGCATTTAAATGATGTGAATCCTTCTTTTTATACTTTCTTAAATTTAATTTAAATACTTTAACTTTAGTTAATCATAATTTAGCTAGAATAAATCAGTAGATTAAAATGAAAACAGTGGCTTTGGGGGGGGGGGGCTATGTTTTTCAAAACCATGGGAGCTGTACTAATAATGCACTATAAAGCAAAATGATGGCAATTTTCGAAGGGCCTTGAAAATTTGAGCCTCGATCAAGTTAACGAGGAAGACACCTGAGTTGGCTCTTTCCTCTCCAAACTTCCACACCATGCCAACGAATGGGCTTTGAACTTGACACACTTAACATGCACCGGTTCACTCTACACGGTGGGTCAACAGTGGCACCAGTACCCCCACCCGTTACACACAGACCGAAGTTCGTAACCATAATCACTAAGCTACCGCGACCACCAACACTTTAAAAAAAAATTCAGGAATTTGTGTCAAAAAGAAATAGACGAAAATATTCTCAATTGATTAAAATAAAGAAATTGTATAATATTTCTTGTTATTTCTAACGCCTCCTGTCTGACGATGTCAGATCGAGGCTCACGAAATTCATCGCGACAAAAAGCTTCATGTACGTCTGTCATTGGCCGTAGCTTTCAGCCCCACAGATGTGACAGTACGATTTGGCTCAGTTCCACCCCAACTTTAAGGGAGAGCTCACGAATAGGGGGCAATCAGGAGCCTCCCACCTCTCTTTCCCGTCCACCAACCTCACGAGAGGTTATGCGGCTCAACGGCTGTTTTGAGTACCCCCATGCCGCGCGCAAAGGCACTAAACATTCACAAACATCCATGTCTTCTCTGGGATTCGAGCCTAGGCCCAGCAGCACAGCAGTCTGCGTCACTAACCACTATACAGGATGGGAGGCAGTGATATTTTATTATAACTTTGAAAATATATTAAGGTATCCAACTACCCTAAAATTGTGAATTTTGCCAAAAATTGACAAATTTTTTTAATGATTTTATTTTATGGGCCATCTTATTAGCTTTATAAAAATATCAAGTTTATAATTTTCCGTTCACTAGAACAAAAACAACAAGTGTTTTAGCCAAAGCAGATGCCATCACTTTAACCAAGACAGTGGCGTAACGTACACCCCCGCACTGCAGGGGGCCCCAAGGCTTCCAGGGGGCCAAAATCTACATAAAACTGACGCTCTTTATGTAGATTTTCTCAAAATTCGCTTTGGATTTTTTTTTTAAATCCAACTTTTAAGTGATTTTCCAATGAGCGATCTAACATCATTCAAAATCAAAATTTTAACGCGCTCCTTAGATATCTTTGATCCAATAACCAAATCAAAAAAACATTTTGTTTGATGTACTGTAATCCCAGCGACGAGAGATCCTTTTCTTTAGTGGTGTTTTTTCAAACCTAAAAACAGATAAAATATAAGTCAGATGGAGAATCAGGAATATAATGCTAGGAAGATAAAGAAATTCATTTTTTTTATTATTATAGTATACTTTACATTAGCTATAGAGAGAAAAAGAGACATGATTTACTTTCTACCGAAGTTGCAGAGTAACTTATTGGTAACTTTAGTTCCCCCTCCCCCTGATGTATTTCATTTTCATTTAGCAAAGTCGTAAATAACGTACATCTGTTACGCTTTTTTTCAGGTGAAATAGTATTACGATACTTTGGATAACCATAGAGAGCATTTAAATAATAATTTGGTCAGATTTATGAGTATTCAATCAAATAATGAGAAAGGTTTCACAAAATTGCTTTTATATAAAACAGACATCTTTTTTTTTATATTCAATGCACTTATATTTAGAGTGTGTTCCTTTTCTTTTTAAATATTTCCATCTCTTTTCTCTCTTTCATTATTATTTTTTTTTTATCGGAATAAAATATTCTGGTTCAAAAATGGTATTTTGTCAACAAGACAAGAAGAAACGTGGCCCTGAAATGAGTGGAGTTAAAAAACTTAGAATGTTTCTCAAAAACGAAAAATTCGAAAGGAAAAGGAGTATAATAATGCAAATTTGCAAAATTGGATAAAATTTTAATATCTGCAAGTACATAATCTTGTGCAAGTGCTAGTCATTGTTATGCTAGTGAACCTGATTAACAAATCATGGAATTGAAAATTATTTCACAAGAAAAAACACAATTTCGGACATTTCAGCTTAATTAGGATTCTCTATTTAAAGAAAAGGAGTCGTAAAGAATAAGGTTAGCGATATCTTTTTTCTCTTGCAAGAATTTGAAAACGAAAATTATTTTACAGTTTTCGTGTCTTTCTTATTGTATAGTTTTTACTTAAGTTACTAGTTATTAAGTTTAGTTTTATTTAAGTTACTTGTTTTTATTTTGAAAGCTATGGAAAAAAAACCGAGTTTACTTTTGTTATTCTCAATACTTAGAATGAACTAAATAAAATATAAATTTTAAAAAAAATTTCAAATTCTGGTTTTTAAATTTTTTTCCCCGTTGTTTTGTACGCAGTAGTAGATAAACGCAGACTTTTTCTAGCAAGTATATATATATAAAAGATCTGGCTTGGGGCCCCCAAGACCTGACCTTGCGGGGGGGGGGCTCAATTATTTTCCGTTACGCCACTGAACCAAGATGTCATACTTTAAAACACGTTTTACTCGAAATGTGATTTTTTGAAAATAATCAAATGGGGTCAGCGATTGCTAAAAAAGTTTTTAACATAATTAATTGAAATTTTTTCTGTAGGTTCTGTATAACAGTAGAATTGTTTTAACCTTTCGATTTATCAATCACTGTTTTATTACAAAATGTACAGTTCCTTATGTGAATATAATCACTGTTTTTTTAAGCAATTTCATATAATAACTGAGATAAAGTGCTCTAGTTTTTGTAAAAAAGAAAATATCTCTTATCCTGAAAGTCATTTCAAAAATGAATAATATAGCAACACATTAGATTGAAAAAAATTGAAAATTTGTTCATAAACCTTTGGTACAGAATAGACAGCATTTATGCTATTTTTTTGTCAATTTTTACCTATTTTTTCCCATTTTAATAATAATAATTTCTTTTTCTCTTCTTAATTTTAGCACATTTTTCTTAAAATGTACTAAGCAAATCTAACAATAACAACAACAAAAAAAATCCCCATATCTTCTTTTTTAAAAAAAAAAAAATAGTCACAACCAGTCGGTACCTTAAGAAATTTTAATTATAATCTACACAGTTATAAAATTTCAGATATATAAAAAAACAAGTCATTTGGAGTAAGAGAATGAGCTTTGTACAAGAATGAAAGTACCAAAAAAAAAATTCATTTTATAACGTCCCCCCCCCCCATCTCTTTATTTAAAATAGTTAACCTTTACTTTTTTAAAATGTAACATATTTATTGAAACATTAAAATTTAAATTACTTTGTTATAAATGTTTCTGCAGCCACAACATTAAAACACATCTAACAATGAATATAATTTAATTCTCGGTGAGTTAAATGCGTTGAAAAACGAACGGATTGTTGTCTCAGGAGATCATATTTTATTTTCTCTCCCGCATCCTTCTGAGTAGCTTGAATAATATTAAGATACAAATTTCTTTTTCAAATTGTTCGTAGATTTGTCGAGTAAATTTTCTTGTTATAGACAGGTTTATACCGTACCAAAACGAATTCAATTTCTTATTTTCAAACATAACGTCGGTGAAAGTGAGAAGCGAAACTAACGTTAAAAAACAAGAAGAAAAAAAGGAAGTGTCGGTGTGGAAAATGATTGCGTTAAAGAAGTGTTATGTAAAAGGACAAATCAGGGAGAAAAGGGGTGAATGACAAAATTGTTTTCAATCCTACGCAGCTTATTTTGAATTGTCAAAGGAAGTCTAACATTCAGTGATACAATGAAATAAAGTACTTCAAAAGAAATGGATTAACCCATACGTAAAGCAAAAAAAAAAAAAGTTTCTTTAAAAAAAATAAAGTACATTTATAAAGAACTAAAATAATAGATTAAAGTACTTTACTTATGTAGATTTTCCGAAGTTAACAAATAATAATAAATAAATAAATAGCAAAAGTTTACAAAGAAGCTATTTAAAATCATTAAAATACGGTGATCTCAAAATTTTTAAAGTTTAGAAACTAAAAAAGAGAAAAATAATAATAAAATTAATTTGATTTTCTTTCATCTTCGTACCTAGAAGTGTTGTGGTCGAGAGGGAAAGGGGAAATTTACTTGGAGATCAAGATACACACTCGGAAAAAACCCGAGCAACGCCGGGTTAAGCGGAAGGAAAACAAACCCGCCCGATGGGGTAAAGAAGTGGAAGAAATTTTGAAAAGGGGAATTTTAATGACATTAATATAGAAATCACATATCTCAGGAAGTACTGACACCGAGAGGGAAAGGGAAAATAAATATGAGCAAAAAGTTATACCCTCGAAAAGCCCGTGTTGCACAGGGTCATGTAGCTAGTTTAATTAAATCGATTTTTATATTCGCTGCGCGTGCGTGTGTGATTTAATTCTTCTTTTTAAGATTCACTCTTCATTTTCCCGTAATCTTTGTTAACAATTGATAACTGGTTTTGTTATTATATAAGAGAGATTTTTTATAACTTATTTTTTTCTTCGCGTTGTAACCGTGACTCTTTAAAAACAACCCATTACATTTTACTGTCGACCCATTTTGTCAAATCAAAAGACATAGCCTAATGCCGCAGTATGCAACCAATACTGAAAAACCACTCCCATGCATGCTCAAACACGATAATAGTAAGAATTAATTAGATGACAACAATTTGGCGACGTCTTTTGAATTGTAACCTATTTCCGTTCGACAAAACTGATCAGCAGTATGTGACGGATCTATAAGCGTCCATGACTAACCCCTTGGAGACTCTTCTGGGGAAATATTTTGACCAACCAACTTTCACCGAAGGAAGAAAACGGGATTATGCAAATTAAGATTATTATATAAATTCTGTATTCGTGAGTTTTGGAGTTAGTTGGTGAGTGGAGGATCGTGAATTTATTAAGTGCAAATCTAAGTTTATAACAGTATCAATTGAAGAATTCCAAGAGAGGATCACTCGGAGGTGATCGAATCCAGTTAAAGATTACCGTTCCAGGCCTCAACAGTAGGACTTCACAAGAGTACAGGTATCGTGATCCTTGTTTAAATAAAAGTTTAGCTTATTAGTGCGCGGCGTAGTTGATATTGAGCTGTATAAGTTATCGTGGAATCAATTGAAGGTCCGTAATATTATCCCCAGGCTAACGAGTCTCACCTTCGTGCTCTGCTTGCTAATCATTATTCTTAATTAGATTATTATTGTGCTTGTTTGATATTTTATGACAATAGAATAATTAGAGTGAATCACATGGCAACTGATTATTCAATTCTTCCCACACATCTAGCCGAGTCCGAGAGTAGACAAAGGGGATTAGAGGGAAGCGACAAGCATTACATGTATTTTACGTATGTGAAATTTTTTCATTTAGCTGGAATAAATTTTTCTTTGGTATTTCATAGTCCTACTTTCCTCGCAGATGCCTGCAGTTTTGTTCGGATAGTTCATTACTAGCCATTTACTTAAGACTGGACTATAACATAACTCGTTTAGTGCTTCATCATAAAGCTGGTTTTACTTTTGAAATTTGAAAGCGGGTTGATGTTAGACTTTCCTAATTTAATCCTGTAAGAAATAATGTGACATACATGCTAGGACAGGATGCTCGTAATAAACAAGAGGAAGAAACTAATCAAGTTCCTATGTAATATTAGCTTAGAAATTAAAAATATTTTTTCATTTTTTGTTATTAAGTAAATTATTTTGTATGGGATTATGACAAAGCTTCTCCTTGGCCATTAAGTTCATATTTTTGCTCGTAATTTTAAATGCACCATTATTTGTAAGGAAAAAATTGTATACGTTGTTTATATTTCTTATCCTCAGAAAAAGAAATGTAAATCCAAAACATATTCTTATAAAGTATTGCAAAAAATAAATAATTATATAAAATATTATTTTTAAATTCTTTTGGGGCACATTTTATACAGTAAAACCTGTTTTTAAGCGGTCCTTTTTTGTGCGATCTTTTTTTAAGCGCTATTTGAATTTCAACGGCTTTGGCGCCACTGTAAGGTTTTCTATCAATGTACATATGTACACTTCAAGACGCTCTATTAATTTGTTAGTCTCTCGACAATGCACGTTCAGTTGCTTTCACTCAACACGCCAACAGCCCACGCTTGATTGAAGACGAAACTTTCACTGACAGTGACATTATCGATAATTTGATAGATTATGAATACCAAAGACGTCAAACTCAAAGACTAACTTGGGCCAAGCAAGCAAGGTTTAACATTAAGTGGGGCGCCAAAAAATCAATGTTCATAGAAATGTAGGATTTCGAATAATACAGTATAATAAACATATATTATTATATGTTATTGCGCGCCCGTGCCGCATGTGGCCGGGGGTAGCGTTTTTGACACCCCCTAATGAAGATGGACAAGAAGAACCGGATTCTTTGAGAGCGGATAAAATATACGCAGGGATCCAGCTTTCCAACAAATTGGAAAATTATTTTCTTAAAATAGATATCAATTTTGAAATGAGTTATAATTTCAAAAAGAGCTTCGATCATGCATTTCTGGTTATTATGACGTTTATAAGCAAATGATCAACCGACTGTCGTTACAAAAACTTATCACTTGCTTTATGGTGTCAAAAAATAAATCAATTATAATTGTATCTTCAAGTGACGAAAGCGATTTTGAACTAATTCATCACAGGAAGATGCGCGCTTTGGATTACGATGAAGTAGCAATGAATTACGCACGTGCATTTTGAAAACTTCTCCATATGTGCTATGATAAATTAAATGTTTTTAAAATTTCTCCATGTATAATTTAATTATTTATTTTGGCAAATAACTGAAGTATTTTTCTAATTGCACCCTTTTTATGCGGTTCCTCTCCACGACATAAAAAAATTCTGTGGTATATCGACAAAGTTGTTTGCTGTATTTAAGATTTATGAAATTTCGAATATTTTTTTGTGCGGTTTCGTTATATACGGCCCTTATCTACCGCACAAAAACAGGCTTTAATGTATTTCATATCAGGAACGTCTTAAGACTTCTTAAGGCCTTGGGCCCCTACACCAATTTAGGCTTCACCCATGAAGCTTAAAAGTATACAGCACTTATATAGCGTATATATATATATATACACGCTGTACAAGCAATATCCCGAAACAACTAAATGGACATGACTTACAATCGCACCAACCGGCTCGACCGACTGCCGCTTTTGACTGAATGAGAAATGAGGGTGTATGGTGACAGGCCTAGGCCTGCACGTGGACGGCGGTCATCACACGTAGACAGTTGACATATCGTCGGAAATTTCCAGTTTTTCGGAGAATAAAACCGGAAATAACATTTGGCTGTTGAAATTATTAGAATTATGATCTTATAAAGGCTGAGTTGAGAACGGGAAGAGGCTCCCATTGCGGTCAAGTCCCTGGACCCATGCTTTAAGACGTCTTCTCAAGTTTTAAGTGTAAAATATTCTTATTTATGTATCACATAAGGAAAACGCTGAAATCTTTTCCCCAAGGAAAAATGTGTAAAAAAGCATATTTACAATTGCTCAAAGTTACTAAAAAGGCAACAGATGAAATGCATCAATGAAATTTTTATCCCAATGACAATTCTCAAAGTTTATAATCACATTACATCTGTGTATTTCAGATGCTTATGAGATAATAGGGAGGCTGTAGAATAAATCCTTGAAAAAATGGCTACCTGTTTAAATACATAGCGTATATCGTAGTCTATTGGGAAAAAAAAATAAGAAAGGTAAAACTTGCGAAACTACAGTAATAAGTATGAAAACATCAACCGTCACGTTCATTCATGCAGAGACGTCTTAAGGCATGTGTCAACTGGGCCCAGGGACTCACCCTCGGTAAGGGCCTCGTTTCGTTCTCGACTCTGTCTTAATAAGATCATGATCCGGATAACTTTGATGCTCATGTATTATTCTCGAACATATTCTCCGAAAAACAGTGAATTTCAAACTGCACGTCAACTGGCAAAAGTGTTAAGTCTATATTATGTGATGACCATTGTTCATGTCCAGGCTTAGGCCTAATATCATAAACAATCATGCAATCGGCCATCGGTCGAGCCGGTTTGCGCCTATGTTTTTGTGATAGTTAGTCGTGCACATTTATTTGTTTCAAATGACCGTTTGGACTAGTATTTGACAATGCATGCTACATACTGTCTACTTTTAGAATTTCCGGTAGAGCCTACTTTTACATAGGGGCCCAGGGCCTCCAAAATCTTAAGATTTTTCTGGGACCAGGGCCTTAATGAGTCTTAAGACGTCCCTGAATTCATTGCAGGAGAAATTTAAGGCAAATAAATTGAAAGTAAAAAAGCTTTTTAAAACAAGCTTTTATTTAAACGCGCTAAAAAGAATAAAATAAATTTTTCTTTAAAATTTTTTTACTATCAACTTATAACGTCAATACACAATTTATATGATATAAAAGCTTGTCGCAAGTTTAAAGCACTCTTATTTACTTAGTTTGAAAATTTTAAGAAATTGAAATCAATCAGATCAAGTTATTTCATTTACTTGTTTATCTGCAGAGGTAAATCTCGCGACAAGCTTTTATATCATATAAATTGTGTAATGACGTTATAAGTTGATAGTAAAAAATTTTAAAGAAAAATTTATTTTATTCTACTTAGCGCGTTTAAATAAAAGCTTGTTTTAAAAAAGCTTTTTTACTTTCAATTTATTTTTCACTTTTTAGTTATCACTCGACAGGTTTCTTAGTCTGTTCATCTCATTCAACGCATCATTGTTGCTAGGTGTTAGCCGGTTATTTACGAACAGTCGAGCTAAATGAATTCTCGCAAAAAGGGTACTAGACGAAAAACACAATTTTTTCTTAAATCCGTAAATTTTAAGCAATTCTTTCAATCTTCGTACAGATTTTGGGTAATATTATCCTACACACGAAAAAAAGTTTTATGAGATTTTCTTCATAAATGACGAAGTTATTAAATATTAAAATGTTGAGTATTTTTTGAAAAATCGTAAAAAAAAATTTTCGACATTTTATTTTTTAAATGACTGATTCTAAAAGAGCAAATCATGAGCTGTTTTATTACGGAATGCCGAGATTCATTTAAACAAAAAAAATTCATGCACGTCGATTTAGACATTATTTTCATAAAAAGGCATCGATTTTGACTTCTTTAAAAAAAATTGTAAGAAATACAAATATTATTTTGTAAAAAACATTATACCGTATCGGGACGAAATAAATGATCTTTCCGATTCTATAATTATTTTTGTCTGAGCTTCATAGATTAACCTCTTAAGCGGTCAATTTTTTTGACCAAAATTTTCCCAAAAAAAGCCCATTTTTTAACTGCATGTAACTAAGCATAATAATTAACAGAACGCGCGAAAATGGAAGATTTTTATTTTAATCTCCGGTTTAAAATTTTACTTAACTTTTTTTATTTTATAATTTTTGAACACAAAAACCCTTAAATGTTTGCTTTTAATAAGTACATTCTGCGTACTATGAAGAATATTTCACATACATCTTAAAATATGTTTTCTTCCACTTACCAAAAAATTTCATGTTCATACCTCTTTTTCATGCGATTGATAGGATTTCATGTGTGTGTGTGCATATTTATATGCACACACAATATGAAGAATAATGTAACACTAAGTCTTATATTCCAATGGGGATAGAGATAATATCGACTTCTTTGGATTATCTATCCATTTTCCTTTTTCTTAGGCAACACATTGTACATTGCCTTGTAAATCCCTATTCTTTATCCAATATTTTCAAGAATATATATTCTTGCCTTCAGTGAAAAATTCTCACCTTCACCACTACCAAAATTCTGAATGAAGAGTAGTTCAGTACCCATGGACAAACTCTCTCTCTCTGCATCTCCTAAAGACACACTATACTAATAACTTTATTATAGGAATAAAAATGTCTGTGCAAATAAAATGTAGAAAGAAAAAATTTCGGTGCCTGTACAGCGCACAGGCAAACCGGTTGTGGCTAACTTTCAGTAGCCCGTAAGGTGTACGGGCAAACCAGTTAAGGGGTTAAATTTAGAATTTCTATAATATACCATCTCAGTTTAACTTGGCAGCGTTGAGAAAGATATACAATGTACCAATCTACTTGAAAAATAGCTCTACTTTTTTTTGTTTTGAATTTAAATCCAAGAAAATTGCATATGTTGTAGAAATTAGATTATTTTTACATTGTAGAAATGTAATTATTTTTTAGACAAAGTTAATTAATACAGTCAATAGCGCAACGTTATGAAATTCCAGTTTGGCTGAAAACCGATTTTCGACGCCAACTTTTGTCATTGTTGTAACAATAAAATTATTACAACAATGCAGATATATCCAAGTTGGCGCCCAAAATTAGTTTAACGTTTTTAATTAATATCTTTTTAATTAATTGCAATATCGGAATATAAATGGTCAAAACATGCATTGTCATCCAAACTAAACGTGTACACAAAATTTCAGCTCAATGGGAGGAAGATATCAGCTTCAAAATTGAGTTGCAAGATTCCACCCGAACAAATTACATACATACATACATACATACATACATACATACATATACATACATTGTAAGTTAAATAAAAGCTTTTAAAAAGAAAGCTGTGAGTATAACTTCAATCAATGTTTGAATTATTTGCTCGTTTTAATTTACACAATATCCATTCGTAACTACAAAGACAACTGTAGCGAATTTCACTGTTGGGTTCAGGGATTGAATAGACTTTAAGGTATGTGACTACCCTAAAATCGTGTGTTTGGTGAAATTTTTCGAATTTTTTTTTATATTTTTATATTATAGCCCATATATTTAAGATTCCAAAAATACTTTATTTTAGTTCCTACGATATTTAGAAGCAAAGTTATAGCTTAATTAGTAAACCGGAAATGGAATTTTCAAAACCGGAAATGGGTATTTAAAGAGACATAAAATGTAAACAAATAGTTTGAACTCCTTTTTCGTGACTTTTAAGCAAGATAAACATTCATTACTTATTGTAAATACAGATCAAGGTATCCTTTACTTATTTAATAATATTTTTTTTTCCATCTGGCAACTGTTTTTTTTTAATTCAAGCTTGTTTTATTGAATGGCAATACTATTATCGTCTATACTTTGTTTACATTGTTCATTCGAAAGCGTTCTTCTTTATTACTAATTATTTTTGATATTTTTACAATTTATTCATTTATTTTATTTAATTTTAACGTTTTATTTCATTGTGAATAATTTCAAAATGCCGAAAACTAGATCAAAAGTGACTAGAAAAAGAAGGTTTTATGGAAACAGATTTACCAAGTCAGCACCAAACAGTAACAAGGCGTCGTCTGCAAGTGAAGCAAAATTGAGCACTAATGACAGTTTTGATGTGCTTGAACCTATATTTCATGGTTCTACAGGTAATAGAAATTATGATTAACCAACTTTATTGGGAATTATTTCAATCCTGTGTTGTCCGGGAATGCTATGCAACTGGATTGAAACTAACAGAAGATTCCAGGGAAGGACTTTGCTCTAACTTGTGTGTGTCTTGCAGTGTGGATTCATGACTGGCTTAAAAAAAATTCCAAATAAGTTTTACATGAAATTTAAAAGAGCTTGAGATATAATTATGGTGAGTTTAAAAAATGTACAATCAGTAGTAAAATTTTTCACATAGCATTAAAATCTTTAAATGCATTTTCTGAGAAACTATGTTTTTTCAATTTTTTTTCACGGTACGGTTGACTACAAAATTTCTTTTTAAGATATTGACTTGAAATTTTCAAGAGAATCTTTAATTTAGTTTTATCTGTAGTCTAGTCTATAATCTAATATGTCTATATATTTATTTATTTTATTGCACTTTTTGTGAGAAAATAACATTAGTTTTTGTAAAAAAATGAGTTTTTGTATAAAAATTGACATATTTCGAAAACTTTACAGAATTATTATAAATTTCATAGTTATAATCACAGAAAATGATGTTATTTATGTACTGTATAAATATTATTAGAATATATGTATCAGAATTTTCAACACAATCCTTATCGTAATTGCAATTTTTCACTAAAATTTCACTCAAAATTCCCTATATTTCCAAAAATATTTATAACTTTGTAAAAACTGTGTTTGAATTCTTACTTTTATGTCCCATTACAAATAAAAATATGTTTACATAAGTGAAATTTTACATATTTCAAAAAAAGTGCTCCAAAGGTAGTCACATACCTTAATCAGGACAGCGATAAAACAGTTCTTTATTATCAGCCCAATGAAGAATACAATGTTCAGAAAGGCATAAGAACAGCCGAAGTCACAGTAATACAACACAACAGTAACACAACGCAATGTACTGATCCAGCGGGAAATAGATCAAATGCAAAGCCGTAGGCTTTCGTACTCTCTTCGGCATAAATCACGATGGAATCACCCGTAAAGTTACAGAGGCTGCCGGCGCGTCTGAGCTTCAAGAAATCTGAATAACAACTCATGTTGCATTTCAGTATGCCTTATATAGACACGGTGAAAGTGGTAGAACATTCCAGAAAATAGGAGAACCGGAAGTCGTCAAATATCACCAAATTTGGCGACACTTGGCAACAAAATAAGTTGCCAAAACTGTCGCCAACTAAACGATATCGCCAACTAAACGACCCAAAGAGCCCCATGTTCTTTACAAGGTCCCATAGCAATTGATCTAATTCACATGTTTACATGCAATAAACATTAATCCTGCACTATTTTTCAAGCAGAATAGTAATTTTGACATAATTTAACATGATAAACACATTTTAAATACCAAAATCGTAACATTGCCCCCTCCTCAAAGACTGCACGTCTCGGGAGTACACTTGAGCAGAAAGCCATTTAAATCAAACAATTATATTATTTTAAATATAAGATAAACAAATGACAATGAAAGTATACTCAACATAACAAATAAAAAAACAACTATTTACAGGACTATTTACAAAAGGAAATGGTTGAAGGTGATGAAACCATGGTTTAAATTGATCCCTAAACTAAGTATTGTTACCATAATAAGGAGCTAAGTGATCGTAATGAACGACTCTAGGCTTAGCATTCGTAGACTTACGTATTCGAACCATGACGTCGTTCAGTCTTTTTAGAACTGTATAAGGCCCTTCCCACGATGTTTGAAGCTTCGGAGAAAGTCCTTTACGTCGGTACGGGTTCCAGAACCAAACCTTGTCACCTTCGTTAAATTATGTCCTGTAGCTCTTGCATCGTATCGGATCTCCATCTTGTCCGTGGCGATGTTAATGCGACCTCGGGCAAATTGATGAACGTCTTCTAACTGTGCCTGGAGATTCTCAACATAGTCTTCAGGCGAAGAAGGCGCATCCGGTGGACGTCCGAAAACGAGATCACAGGGGAGACGGAGTTCACGACCAAAGAGCATATTTGAGGGTGTAAAGCCGGTAGTTTCATGGACGGCACTTCTGTAAGCCAGCAGGAACAGCGGTAGTTTCTGATCCCAGTCTTGTTGGTTCTTTGAAACAAGGTGAGAGAGACTATTCAGGATCGTTCGATTAAATCTTTCTACCATGCCATCCAATTCTGGATGTAGAGGGGTTGTTCGTGTTTTATCGATTCCCAGGATTTTACAAAGTTCTTGGCAGACAGCAGAAATGAAATTTCTCCCCTGATCGGAATGGAGTTGAAGGGGTGTTCCGAACCTTGAAATCCAATTCTCCACTAACACTTCTGCAACAGTTATCGCTTCCTGATCGGGAATCGGGTATGCCTCAGGCCATTTCGTGAAATAATCCATGACAGATAATATGTATCGGTTATTGTCTTTTGATCGTGGAAAAGGTCCCAAGATGTCAAACGCAATTCTTTCGAATGGTGCCCCTACATTGTATAGGTGTAGCTTTCCGCGACTACGTCTGTTCGGTCCTTTACGGGCTCCACAGGTATCGCAGGTCGCACCATTTTTCGACATCAGTTCTTACGTTATTCCAATAAAACCACTCTCGAACTCTCTGCATGGTCTTCATAACTCCGAAATGGCCACTTGTTGAACTATTGTGTAATTCCTTTAGTACGTCAGGTATTCGTGATCGAGGGAGTATTAACTGCCACCTTGACGTTTTGCCATCTTCCGATTCCCATTTTCTATACAGGACGCCGTTTCGAATGTGAAGAGAATCCCAAAGAGCCCAATACCGTTTGATACCAGGACTTAAACTAGAGATGTCTTGACAAGAGGGTCTCACACTAGACGACTCCATGCGTTCAATAATGGGTTTTAGGTCAGGATCCTTCATTTGTTCTTCGCGAGCTTCTTCATCACTCCAAGGGTCTAAATGTGATTTAGCTGACGCAGTGATCTGGCGCACAACCGGCACCGTTTTTCCATATTTCATCTCAGCTGTAGAGCAAAAGCGACAATTCTCTGAACAGGGTTTCCTGGACAAGGCGTCTGCATTTCCGTGCAAGGATCCTTTGCGGTGTCAGATGTCGAAGTCGTACTCCTGGAGTTTCTGTATCCACTTAGCAATCTGTCCCTCTGGGCTCTTGAAATTCAAAAGCCATGTGAGAGATGCATGGTCTGTTCGGAGCAGGAATTTTCGCCCGTAAACGTAACTGTGAAAATTTTCAACAGCCTTAACGATGGCAAGTAATTCTTTACCGGTGACGCAATAATTTCGCTCGGGCTTCGACAGGCACTTACTCCAGTAAGCGATGACACGTTCATGGCCGTCGATTTCTTGAGATAACACTGCTCCTACGTTTGCATGGTTGGCCTCCGTATCTAAGATAAACTGTTTATCAGGATCTGGATAAGATAAAATAGGCGCGGATGTTAAAGCCTCCTTCAAGCTGGTAAATGCTACCTCACTTTCCTCAGTCCATACAAATGGCCGTTTGTGCTCAGTCAAAGTTGTCTTGCGATTAAAGAAAACCCTTTTACGAACCTTCTATAATAAGTTCAGAGCCCTAAGAAGCTTCTCAACTCGTGCACATTCCGAGGTTGGCTCCATTCTTTAACTGTTGCCACTTTTCGGGGGTCAGTTCTCACGCCTTCAGCCGAAATTATGTGTCCGAGGTAGCTCACTTCACGGCGAAATAAATTACATTTGGCTGGATTTAACTTCAAATTGGCTTGTTTCAATTTTTCTAGCACCTTCCTCAGATTGCTAAGATGTTCTTCAAAATCTCGCCCCACAATAATTATGTCATCTAGGTAAATAAAACAAGCTTCAGGAGAGAGTCCTCTCAACACCGTCTCCATGAGGCGCTCAAAAGTAGCAGGTGCGTTGCATAGACCAAAAGGCATAACTTTAAATTGCCAAAGTCCTTGTCCGCTTGTTGTAAATGCGGTCTTTTCACGATCTACGGGATCCATCTCTACCTGCCAATAGCCACTTTTTAAATCAAGAGTAGAGAACCACACATTTCCAGATAATGTGTCTAGGGTGTCATCTATTCGGGGAAGAGGGTAACTGTCTTTCTTGGTGATGTCATTTAAACGACGGTAGTCCACGCAGAATCTCGTTGAACCGTCTTTTTTTCGGACCAAGATGATGGGAGAGGCCCAGGAACTAGTAGAAGGTTCAATGACGCCCTTTGCTTGCATATCCTTTAAAAGATCTTTTACCTCTTCCACTTTGGCAAATGGTAATCTTCGAGGATGTTGTTTAATAGGAGGATGATTACCTGTGTCAATTCGGTGTTTTGTTAAATTTGTTCTTCCAAACTCCTCGGTTGACTTGGGAACCAGTTCCTTAAATTCACGAAGCATTTTCTCTGCAGCTCTTCTCTGTTTCTGAGTTAATTCTGTGGTTTTTAGCAAATCCTCCGTTACATTTTCAGATGACACATTTGATGTTTGGAACGAACTTCTCTCAACACAGGTCACTGGGATACATGGGGTTAACACCTTACCTTTCTTAATAATTTTCGGTTTATCACTTACGTTGTCACATCTTACTGGTATGGCTTCTTTTGTAATGTCTACAAGTGTTGAAGCTACTAAAACCCCTTTTGGAAAATTCTCGAAATCAGGAAATTCAAGGACTCCAAGTCGAAAATTTTTCTCTTGGTCTGTATATCCCTTCAATATTAATTCTTGCCTAGCCGGTATGGTGAAATCCGATGAAGCAATTATTCGATAACAAGGTTTGATTTCATTTACTCCTTTCCGAAAAAGGGTTACATCTTCCGTCGTAGAATGCAAAGAGCTATCTTTAAAGTTCAAAATAAAATTGTATTTCTCTAAAGAGTCCAGTCCGAGGATAAAATTGTCCGTAATTTTAGCCACATAGACAGTATGACTATATGCGTTATTCCCGAGGTTATCTTGATGTTCATTTTGCCAATAATTGGAATTTTGTCACCGGTCACAGTCTGGAGGGTAACGCAGGGCAGCGTCCAGATGATTTTCTCATTAAGTTGTTGAGCAATATCTTCCCGCATGATGGTGACATTGGCCCCTGTATCGACGATCATACGACAGGGTAATTTATTTACATGGACTTCAATGAAGAATCCATTTCCGACGCCACTTTCTGAAGAAATTTGAAAAACCTCAAAATGGGGCTTTTTATTAACTGGCAACCTCCGCCCCGCGAGACCGCCATGTTCTAGTTTTCCTGTGTTTTGGTTCTAGGTGCGTTCCCAGCTCGTTGATCTTGGCGAGCTTGACAGTTCCGCTGAACATGTCCTTCGGCTCCGCACCTCCAGCACGTTACCTTCGTCTTTTGTGCGTTTCTATTATACTTGACATTCAGGGATAACAGAATATCACGCATTTCTTTCAGAGTATCCGCCATACCAGGATCTGAATTGGTTATTTCTGCTCCCCTCACCAGATGTCTGTCCCTTCTTGAAGCTTGTTGGGCAGCCTCGTATTTCAGGCCGTACACTAGAGCTGATTTCAAGTCTTTTAACTCCGCCAATCTGAGAGCCTTCTGAATTTCAGGATCTTTCACGCCATCAATAAAGTATTGTAGAGCCAAAGTGTCTCGTACGTCAGCTGGGCAATCGGCAAATGCGAGATGAGATAGCCATTCTACATCTGTCGCCAAATCTTAGAGAGTCTCATTCTGTCTTTGTTGGCGTGATTTTAATTGCAGGCGACTAAAGTCCTTTAAACATTTTTCGCCGAAACGTAGCTCTAGGGCCTCTGTGAGCGCTTCAAAATAAAATTGTTCTTCCTCCGGGACTGTTCTTAAGACATCTGCAGCCTCCACTCGCAAAGAGGCAGCCAGTTGGCGAGCTTTGGTAACAGGATCCCAGCCATTTCCATTGGCTACAATTGAGAACTGGATTTTGTATGCCTGCCATGATGTCTTTCCATCATATGTGGAGATCTTGATATTCGGCTTGGCGATATTGGGTTGATCTTGGCTGATTTCTTGTTTCAGAATATTTTCTTTGGCGAAATTTGATTTTTATGCAGATATATCAACCTTCATTGCTTATTTAATTTCCCAATTTCTAGTGTTATTTCGCCAAATCTCTCCTCATTCTTCTCGATATTCTTTTCAATTTCGCCAAGTCTTTCTTCATTTTTGTCCACTTTGTCTGCAATAACATCTATCTTGGTGTTAATCACTCTTACGATGTTAGCTTTAATTTCTTTTAAGTTAGAGTTCATATCCATCATAGCCACCAGCAGTTGGTTCAAATTTATTTCGGATTCACTTTTTCTTTCTTCTCTTGCTGGCTCTTTTTCGCCAACCGCCTTAATTCGTTCACTTATTTCAGGCGAGCTCTCATCCCTCACTTCTCTAATACTTTGTTCACTCTCCATAGCGTCTCTAAGTCGTTTTACTAACTCTTCTTTCAGACCAGTTGTAGGCAAGCCCCGATTCGATAACTGTTCTCGCAATTCTATAACACGCAGTCCAGACACCGATTCAATATCGAAGTCAGCCATTTCATTTATCTTCGCTATTCAATCCCACTTTTGACACCAAATTGTAGCGAATTTCACTGTTGGGTTCGGGGATTGAATAGACTTTAATCAGGACAGCGATAAAACAGTTCTTTATTATCAGCCCAATGAAGAATACAACGTTCAGAAAGGCATAAGAACAGCCGAAGTCACAGTAATGCAACACAACAGTAACACAACGCAATGTACTGATCCAGTGGGAAATAGATCAAATGCAAAGCCGCAGGCTTTCGTACTCTCTTCGGCATAAATCACGACGGAATCACCCGTAAAGTTACAGAGGCTGCCGGCGCTTCTGAGCTTCAAGAAATCTGAATAACAACAACTCATGTTGCATTTCAGTATGCCTTATATAGACACGGTGAAAGTGGTAGAACATTCCAGAAAATAGGAGAACCGGAAGTCGTCAAATATCGCCAAATTTGGCGACACTTGGCAACAAATTTGGCGACAAAATAAGTTGCCAAAACTGTCGCCAACTAAACGATATCTCGTCAATTTGGCGAGATACCCAAAGAGCCCCATGTTATTTACAAGGTCCCATAGCAATTGATCTAATTCACATGTTTACATGCAATAAACATTAATCCTGCACTATTTTTCAAGCAGAATAGTAATTTTGACATAATTTAACATAATAAACACATTTTAAATACCAAAATCGTAACACAACGTTCAACAATGCATATGTTCCATGAATTAGATCTAAATCAAAAGACCACTGATGTCGTTGTCTGCATTGATGATGATTTGCTAAAGAAAAAATGGCAATAAACCGAGATCCCTTTTAATATGCTTCCTGAAATTAATAGTATCCATAGAGAGGAATATTAAGTAGCACACAAAAATTTTAATACTTATTCCCCTTTTGTAATACTTCCCAATTTTTTAAAAATATTTTTTTCTTAAATGAAATCTTGAAGCTTTAAAGAAATTTTTGGGCATACATTATTTGGATATGTTTTATTTTTTTAAAAGTATGTTAACTATTTAATTTAAGAATTTTAACACATTTTCTCGCTATTTAACAAAGCAGTTTCAATATCTGATTCATACAAGGTTTAAAAATTATTTCCTATTCCTTAACTTGTTCAGTGTAAAATGTCACTTACACACTCACATAATTTTTTTACCCATCGTGACTGTATTTGCAGATACTTATTTTAGTATTTTTTTACTATAGAAATACAATTTTATACAATTTAACTAGTGTCATTATATAAAAATACTGGGATTTTTCTGTACATTAAAAATATTCTGTCTAAAAATCTTATTTTTGAAACGGAAGTCTATGAAAATTTATGGAGTTATTTTTGTTACTCGTGCCATCTTTGGAAGTTCGTAAAAATTTCACTTTTGATTTCCTGCAACAAAATATGGTCCCTTTCCCCAACAATTGGACAAGCTTCTACAATTGTTTTTTTAAGTTTTTTTTACTTAAGTAAATAAAACTGAATTATTAAAAAAAATTGTTTTTGTCACTACTATTTTAAAGACAAACCATTACATTCCTCATAAAATTTCAATCTTTTTCGAAAATAAGTATTTATATTTTATTATTAATAAACAATTCTAAATATAAAATTATTATTATTGAAATTACTAAACCTAATAAATTTCAAAATATATCTTCGAAGGTTATTTTTTTACTGCTTCATTTTTGAAACTCATCAATATTAAGATGGAATATAGTATTTATTATGATGGCAAATCTTTGAAATTTCTTTGAAGTTATTAAAAGTATAACGAAAAAAAATGTTTTGTTTCATTTTATTGAGAATTTATTGATTGTATTCGTCGAGACGGATCTTAATTTGTAATATTCTTATTCATGTCTGAAAAAGATTTTTTTTTTACCACTTTTATCTGAAATTTTTAGATTTAATTTTCTCTTTAACCAACATTTTGCATAATAAAAATATTTACATTTATGTTTTGAGTAATTGTTAATACCAACTGTTGAAACCGAAAAATCGAAAATAATTAACAGCAGTCACAGTTATCCTTCAGATGATAAAATTCAATTACCTAATTTGAACAAAGCAGATACAGAAACAAAAGGACATTAAATGTTCAAAAATGAGCTACATTTGATTTAGTAATACATGTATCCGTTTATTATTTTGAAATATGTAGCGTTAATAAGGTTTTACTAGAAAATTTATTGACAATTATGAAACTTAAAAATTCTCACGGATAAGTAAAGGGCTATGATTCGTTAAGCAATACAATATCTCACTAAGAAAAAACTAACAGTTGGAAATGACTGAAAATTTAGTGGTCCAAAGTATTTGCTTTAATTTATGGAAAACTTAAAAGTTGTAATTTCATTTATTTTCCAAATTGAATTCTTTCTTTTTACAAATTTGTCCACATATACTCTTTCATAATCTCAACCCACATTATTCGTTCTCTTGACAAACTGAATTCCTTGGGTACAGTAAGAAGGTCTGTCGTTTAAATAGTATACTATTATTTCTAATATTTCCTCAAGTCCATGTTATATTTAGTTAGTTTTCATTCTTTTGACTAATTCTAGTATTTTGTGTGTGCTAATTCACGAGTGTTGCCAGATTTCAAAGTCAAACTTTTATAAACGGTTCTTGGGGCATTCTGCTGATGGCTTGGCGGTATGGGAAACTGTATTCGTACAGAATCAACATGTGTGAAGTGCATTAATTTGTATATATTTATTTCATCCTGCATTGCTATATACTACTAGAATAGAGAAGTATGAGTTGAAAATGATATTTTTCTTAAACTCTGGTGAAAACACAAGTTGAATAGTTGGTGAGTTATAATGTTTATTAATTCATAGTGTTGTCAGTTGTAAACAATCTGTACAGTATT
The DNA here is from genome assembly GCA_019973975.1 of Trichonephila clavata. Taxonomy (NCBI): domain Eukaryota; kingdom Metazoa; phylum Arthropoda; class Arachnida; order Araneae; family Nephilidae; genus Trichonephila; species Trichonephila clavata. The sequence continues at coordinate 108,467 of BMAO01022708.1, forward strand.
TGGAAATTTTCTGTGTTCTAACATAAATAATTTGCTTTTGCTGCGAGTTTGTGTGTTTTTTAAAGAAGTATCTTGTAAAGTAAAATTCTGTTTGAATGTTTCTGCCACCTGTCATTCAAAAATAATAAATTATTGTAATGAATATCTTGAAAACACGTCACTTTTTAAATTGTATGTATACATCGCGATCATTAATTTTTAAAAAGGATAACTTCTCTATAAGGAATATGTATGTATAATGAAATATACACAAAAATCATCGATCTGTTTAATAATTTGTGTGTATAAAATATAAGTATTGTTACGCTTGTATTTTTCATAACATTTTGAAACATTATCTCCCTCTGATCATCTATCTTTGTTTACCTTTTTATAAGCGATAATAAGTAGATTTTATTTTTTAGAATTGAATTGATTATAATGATTTAGTAAATTAAATAGAGTAATCATTAATATTTTTGTATTGGTTTGAGTTTTTATAATGTATTTTGTAACCTTTTATTCATCTTCAACTGAATTGAAAAAAAAAATTTTTTTTTAGTCAACTTATTGAAAATTATTTTTATTGACTATGAAATTATGCATGTATTTTAGAAAAACAATTAAAATAAATGAAATATGTAGGGGATAGTTTTATGTATTTCTGTATATAATTACATACAATGTTTCCTTCTAATTGCTTGATTTATTTATTTTCTGTTTCTATTTTATAAAAACAATAAAATGCCTTTGTACAAAAGCCTTACCAGTTAAATATTCTCTTAAAAAATTTGTACTTTTTTTAATTGTGTAACTGTATTATAGTGTATACACATTTAATTTTTCTAGGTGTTTAAAAATTTGTTAGGAAAATAGTTTTTTTGAAGGGGAAAATATTTTTCTGATCATAATTTTTGAATTAATTTGAGATTTTATTTATTATGTAAAACATTGTATTTTTCAATTAATTAATTAATATTTTTTTTTCAGTTTTGAATATTATGCTATTGGATTGTCTGTGATATTGTTCTTGATTTCACTATGGCTGGCAGCCTGCAACAGTTCATTCCATCACTAACAACGCAAGATATTAAAAAACGAATCCAGCTTGGAAATGACATTTTAAGCTGCTTACGAACTCCTTCAGGTTTATTAGATTTTGAAGAAATTGGATTTTTTATTGATAGCATAGCATCTTGGTTAAGCAATAGTAATTTTAAAGTAAGTATGTTTACTTATTTTAAAGTGTGTTTCACATCTTGTTCTAAGTTTACTCTAAAATTTTGTGCAATAACTCATTTCTGATTGTTAGATGTACAAATCTACACCTTTAGATATTATTAAGACATGTATTAGCCATGGAAGAATATTTAAATCACTGAAATCATGAATCATTGTGTCATTAGAATATATGTTGTATAGTTATGTTTATATATACATTTACATTGTATAAAATATTGTTATGTGCACTTTTTCTCATATATGAGAGTTTTTATATTTAGAAAATATTCTACAAAATTAAAAACATATAATTTTTTATTTTAAAAATGTAAACTTTCTCAATTTATTTTTGGAAAATATTTAAAAGCTTTGCACTTTGTTCATTTCTAAAATGTTTTGTAGGGTGACCCACCCTTTATGGCCTTCAATTTCAACTAGCACTCTTTGTACTTTTAAAAATTTATATGTTAACAATTAATTTACTAATTTAAATATTTCATAGTCTGTAAACAGTAATTCTTATTCCTTTTGGGAAATGATGGCTGAGGATATGTTGTGGAAACAGTTGAACATTAGGGCAGTTTGGGCAATGATTTGTATTACTTTGTCCGTCAGTTGAGATTTTCATTCCTTTTAGTGCTTTGTTCTAAGTCTAGTTATTATTGATGCTCTTGTACGGTTGCTATTTAGAGCTGGGATGGACTATTTAAAATATTGTTGAATAGCCTTCAGCTGGCCACTGCATTGGCGTTGATGAGGGTTATGAGGTTAAATGATTGAGGGCAAGCTCTAGATTCTTTGGTAAGTCCATCAGCTTTCTCATTACCTAAGATATTTATGTGGGCTAGTATCCATTGTAGTGTGCAAAATCTCTTTTCTGCGATAGTTTTATCAATGAATTAAATAATTTTGGGGCTGATTTGGCGCTTGCCCGTTTGGATGACTTGCAGCCCAGATCTTGAGTCTGTGAAGATGATGATGCCCCTGGATTCTTGGAAGCTTTTATAAAGGAAAATCTCCAATGCACTCTTGATAGCAATGAGTTCGCATGTGTTGTTGGATGTGATTTTCCCTGTTTGGATTTTATGGCTCTCATGCTCTCTGTTTGGAGAAATAAAGAAGACACCTGCTCCTTCCTCTATCAAGATTTGAGTTGGATGAGCCATCAGTGTAGGTAATTGACAGATTTTGAGTTTGGGTGGTAAGTTTTTTGATGGTGGTGGTCACCTTTTTCTTTGATTATCGAGACAGGTTCTTTTTTAGTGTAGGGTCATAGGAGGTTTAGATTTACTTTTGTGGGTGAAGATGCAGAGTGTCTGAAGGTTTTTTCGGAATATCAAGTGACTCATGGTAAAGGTTGATATTTTTTATGATTTCCTGGTCTTGTTGCAGGGTTGAAGATCTTTTGAGTCTAGATTTATTGCTCCACACTTTGAAAGTTCTGCTGGAAATATGGTTATCCATGAATTGTGCTATCGAATTGTTTATCTATTAGTACATATTTATAGGATTAAACAAAATAAAAAAACTAATGTGCACATACATTTTTTTTCCTAAAAATTATGTTTTATATGAAAATAATAAATATTTAAACATTCTAAAGTTTAATAAAAAAATGGTACTTTTCTGTTTTGCCGATGCAGGCTATAAAGTCGTAAAAAATAATACAAACAACACCAAGTGGTATATTCTTGCTAGTAACCTTTTGCCATTCTCTTTTCAAAACAAGTCATTCTTATCAGTAATGTCTTTTTCATAACACATAAAAAATGGATGAAAAAGCAATGAGAATTAACATTTATAAACTTTTTTGTGTGTATATTGTGTCTTGTTGCCAATAAAGCCAGCTTGGCGAGATTTGCTCTGGTGAATCCGAAAAGTACCAAAAAATTACATTCTCTGTAAATACAGAATTCTGTTTAAGGTTGTCTTTGTCACATTTTCAAGAGCCTGAACTAAACACGAAGCACATTTTAGACAAAAATATGTCTTAAATTTTCATGAAAATTTGCAACTTTTTAATTCATACATCCTTTTATATTGTAGTGTTTTCAAAATGTCATAATGTTTTATAATTAAACTTGTAAAAGAATAGTTAATTCAGCATTATAGTATAAAAGAAATAATGGGAAATACATCATTTAATACAATAGAAAAAGGATCAATTCGGATAAAAATGAGTAAGGATAATATATGCTGCCCTCTATAGGATAGCAAAGCTAGTATGTAATAGTATTGTTGGAGTGTTTTCATTTCTGAAAAAATATTCCATATTTAGATTCAATACATTATGTGAAGACAGCCTTCAAATGGTGAACTGTGAAACCTAAGACTTAGTCTTCTATAAGCTTGGATATGCATCAATCCTTTTAATAAGTTGTATTAATTACTGTATTTACTTGAATCTAAGCCAGACTACTTTTCCAGTGTTAATGCTACTGAAAATCAGGTGCAGCTTAGAATCAAAGGCAAAACATTTATTGGATGTGAGAAATTGAGTTTCCCTCCCTTTCAACAACCATCTATTCTGGCCATTTACATCAATGACTTATCCCATTCCGCAGTTTAATCTCCAATATTCAGTCTGTTCTAAATATTGTTGTCTGCTTGTATTAAGGAAATTTTTTGCTTTCTTTTAATCACCTAAACCATTTAAGATATTGATAATAGCATCAAGACAAGTCCACTATGACACAAGTATGAAAAGAGAGGCAATTTTATATGAAGAAAAAAAAATGGAAACAGAGCAGTGGCTACTGAAAATTTGACATAGGTGAAACAAATATACATCAACGGCGTAAACAAAATAACATAATTTTTGCTTGTAAATGTTCAACAGTCTTTTATAATTCTGTTACATTCTTTTAAAAAAATGTTGCACTGCATGTGATGACATTGTGTGGGAAAAGGGCAGTTAGATGCGATAATAGGAGTGATGAAGGATTTTTGAAGCATGATACTGACTAGAGTAATTTTAGGTATATGTATGTATCTGAAAATTTTTAATGCTGGTAAAATAAATTGTTAACATTATTTGTCATTAAAAATTTTAAAAAATTTCTTAAAGTATCAAATATGGATAAACCATTTACACAATTTTTTATTTTTTGTCAAAAATGTGTAAAGAATTGGGGGCTGAGATTCAAGTAAATACAGTATATTGACATACATAATTTATTCAACATGAATATTAAATGCCTTTTTTAAATGAATAAAATTTATACTCAAAATGTGAGTCATACTCAGGGGTGTTTGTGCTCTGAGGAAACCCCGGAATTCCGGGGATTTTGAACTTCGATACCCGGAAATTCCGGGGATCGTCGTTCAAAAGGAAGTAGGAATAATAATAAATTATTTATTTTGATCTGGGTAATTTTGTTTGCTTTGAAAGCAGAAAACGCAAAGTCAGTGTGTGTGGGGAAAACTTTTATAATTAGGTCATTCAATACTTCCTAATTGTAATTTTTCATTCCCCCCCCCTTCTCGAAACTCCAAAATGTCGGTAGTAAGTCCGTAAAAGTTTCAGGGGATTTTTTGGGGTCCCACAAACACCCCTGCATACTAAACAAGATAGTATCACTATCTGAGTATAGATATATCAGATAGTATCACTAAAAAAGATAACAAATTTCATTGACATCTAGGTATTATATAATAGAATTAATAATTATGGTTTTTTAATATGCAACTTGTTTTGCTGTAAATTTTAGATACAAAAGCATGGTAAACATTGCTAGAGCTATAATTTTTTTCTGTTAATCAATCATTTATACAGACAAATACTGATGCCATAGTAAATATAACTCATTAAATGAAGCTAAATAAATTTGAATTGAAAGGATCAATATTAAATCAATTAAAAAAGATAAAGTTTTTTAAAAACATTAAAAAAGTTTATAAAATACATTACAATGCTGTAAACCATTGTGTTATGGTTTCATATAATATTTTAAGGGGAGTGAAAAATAGCTACTTATATTATTTAAGACAGCCTTTTTGAAATCTGCTTATGATGTAAGCACATATTTTTTTCATATTTAGCACCAGGGGCGCAGTTACCACCACATCAGCCGTATCAATGATATGGGCCCTACACACTGCTGGAGCCCCAAAATGTGCAAGCAAAAACATGTTAACTGTTATCAATGATTCCCTTAACAGCACTCCCATTTCCAAAGAGGACCCTTAAAGAATTTTATACATGGCCTACTCTTGTCTATTAACGCCTGTGTTTAGCATATGACTTTTTATTTGTTGTCAAAAATGACATAAGACATAAATATTTGTTGAAGTAAAAAATGTGAATTGATATGTTTTCTTTTTATTTCTAAATACATTTATATAAAAAAGTGTAGGTCAACTTTTTATAAGTTTGAGAAATATTAAATATGTGGATATTAGTATTAATTATTTATGCTATTTAAAATTTATTTTTAATGTATATAATATTACTATAATATTAAACATTATAATGATAATATATAAGTGCCATTTGAGTTGTATTTGTGATTCCAGACATTTGTTTGCATGATACATTTGGGAAATCTGTGTTAAGGCGTGTTCGCTTGATGTTAAAAAATAGGCCTCAAATTTGGAATATTTTTTCGGATACAAAATGAATGAAATGTTAATATTATATTCTGGCTTTGCTATCTCATAGATAGCAGCATATTTTATCATAATCTCCGTTTTTATCCCGATTGCTCTATTTTTTCTAGTATAAAATGTGATTCATTTTCTCTTCTGTAGCATAATGCTAAAGTGAAAAAAATGTCTAGATGCTATATCTGGAAAATAAGCAAAGCATTGATCAGCAAAGAAAAATAGTTAGTTGATTCTAATGTTTTCAGGCTCTTTCTCTTTTTGCCTAATCTACATAATTGCTTGCTGGGTGAAGGTAGTGAGTTTCAGATGGTCTGTTTATATAGGATGTTTTTTACTCCACCACTTCTGATAACTTTTTTAAAAGAATATTCTCTTGCCAGCCTCTTCCAAATATTGCACCACCAAAAAAGACAGTTGAAAATCTGTTTTTCTCATAGAACTAACTTTATTAAATCTTTTGCTAGTTTACTTTCTGGATTTCATTTGAAGCATCAATGTAATTTAACTTATTGGTGCTATGTGCTGGTGGTTGTTGGGATAAGGCAATAAATCTTTTAAAATTTTGCAGAATTATTTCTGTTGACAAAGATAATAATTCTACATTAATAAAATATACTACTCTATATGGGCGGCAAATGGAAAGGCATATCCATGATTTAGTTCCATATCAGAAATAATAATCTTGCCTTATCAAATCGTATTTCAAGTACACTGTGTACTTTACTATTTTCTAGCAGGGATGCAAACAGTTTTTGTTTTGTAAACAACATATTTTAGAGTGCTTTTCTTTACAGTTCATCCTTTGTTTAGAATCCCGTAATATTCATTAAAAATATTTAAATATATCTGCTATTCAGTATGACTTTTCATGTTATGTTTAGTGCCAATGAATCTTTCAATTATAGATGTGCCATTGTTTAGAAATTTATTATCTTTGATACTTACTAAAGTATTTCAAGATTGCTCTTTTTTCATATTTATTAAATTTGCATCAAATTATGTCCTGCACATTATATTTTGATTTGTTGAAAGTTTTGTTAAAGTGGATAGTTAGTGACCACTTTTTCTGTACATTATATGAAAAATCTGCTTTATATTGTATGTGTACAAGGAATGATCTCATTCTTAATTTTAAAAAAAAGAAACGAGTCTTACAGTAGTCGCATATGATGTGTAACATCTGACTTGTTATCATGGTAAATACGCAATAGTGACTTTAATCCTGAAAGAAAGGAATCGTTTATGACTGGAAATAATTTTCTATCGAATAATTATATCTTAAATGAAAATTTTATTTAATTACACAAGGAGTAATGCAGTTTTTTTATCAAAAATATTTATTATTGCTCAATTTGGGAAGAGCGGAGACAATAGATTTATGAAAACTAAAGTATGACACATATACTTGTGATTTCAAATTGTTGAAAAACGGCGTCAATAACAGTACCACTGTTAGTTGTCGAAACATTTCGATTAGTGTTCATTTCGAGCTTGAGTTCATCTTTCAGAAAAATTACGAGTGGCTCAGCTTCTGGCAAACTGAAGTTAACATTAAAATCACCACTCAAAATCATGGGAAGCGAGTGATAGTTTTTTTTTAAAAAAGAGCAGAACCACCTTTGGTATACAGTAAAAGTACAAAATGCAGGAAATCTTTAATTTTTTTAACTGTTAGATTCAGAGAAATGTATGCGACCACCAAAATGACAAGACTTGCTGGTATGTGCGGTAGGCGGGCGTCTTAATTGCTACTACAGTTGGACCCCCAGACGAGGGTAGCGAAGAGACACCATCAAGCGCATGCTTAAAAATTAGAAATATTAGAGAAAATTAAAAATACCCGTTTACTTAGTTAGTTTTTTTTATTCGAGAAATCTTTTTTAATCACAATTAAAAATATTATATTGACAGTGACAGGAATTAACCTCAAAGTATGAAAATGATAAGCACTTATATTTTTATTCAAATAATTCCATATTACTTATTCCTATTTTTTTTAAGAATCATGAGACGCTTACCAGGAAATATAATTATTAATATATAGTTTACACATATATAAATATAACCTCAGAATTTCACACACAACGAGCCCTGAGACTTTGACAATTGAGCGTAAAAATCACAAGTTTATTTTGGATGAAGTCTAATAAGACTTGCTGGTATGTGCGGTAGGCGGGCGTCTTAATTGCTACTACAGTTGGACCCTGAGATGAGGCTAGAGAAGAGACACCCCAAGGCACTGAATTGGTCAAATCAAACAGCCTGTGCTTCCCCCCGACTTCCTGTTATCCATTTCCGTCCCTTTTCAGGAAATTACTCCAACAAATATCCAGTAACCGAGAGTAAAGATGTTACACATCAAAAAGAATATGATTTAAAAAAGAATATATTAGTTTGTGTATTAAGGAAATTTTAATCAGCAGAGTGAAATCAAATAATAAATTTAATGAAAATATTTTATTCAATTTTTCTGCAATTGTTGTGGAATCATGAAGGGAAAATAAATAGTAACTATTTTATTTGGGAACACTGGATGAAAAGAGATAAGACTACAGTTATGAAATAAAATGAAACAAGCATTTTTTAAAAATTATTTTTAGACTCTGATCTTGAATTGAATATTAATGTATGATTTTATGAGTATAAATATATAGGTGGTTAAGGTATCAAACTGTCAAATATTTGATCTTTGGTTTCATCCTGTGGTAACTGTTTTTTTCCGCATAATTTAAGTAAAAATATTTTTTTAATCAGATTTTTATGTTAAAAAATTTTAATTACCAAATCAAATATTACGTATAATTTGCTGTAAATTTCTGTATCATTTAACATTTATGTAAGACTTAAAAATATTTTTTTCCTTACAGGACACAATTTACATTCACAAACTCATTTTACTATAACACACTTTATACATTTTTAATGTTATTTAAATAGAACTATTAATAATATTTATTTCTGTACATATATTATATTAATATTAAAATTAGATACAGTGGAATGTAGCATAATTATGTTTTGTGTATTTACATGATTTACAATGGTTATAAATTTTAATCTTTAGATTAATGGTTTATTATTTAAAAGATATTTTGAATGATGTAATCATTGTTTTTTTAATTACTGATATATTGCATTGAAATTGTGATTTAAATTATTAAAAAAGAATGTAAACTGTATTAATACATTAGAAAATTTTGAAAAATTATACGATGTTTGGTTTGGTAATAATTTATTTTTATAATAATTTGAAAAAGTAACCTAAGTTTTAATGTAAATTGTGTGTGTATGTAAAGATAATGGAGATTACTGGGCACACCTGAAAGGAAAATAATGGGTATTCGTGTATCTGACCAATATATAATATGGAATAGTATTCAAGAGGAAGTATTAAAGATATAATAAAATAAACAGAACTAAAAAAATGCAATTTTTAAGTCAACTCAAATGTTTCACTTTATCTTGATTTATTATACTTATGTTCTCTCCTGTATTAATATACCATGTGTGACAGACCCACCCCCCTTTTTCCCTTTCTTTTTGTTAATATGGTTTTATAAGCATGTTTCTTGACATTATCAAAAGTTGTTTTTTAGAAAGTACCAAACTAATGTTACCTGTTGTAGAAGTGTTTCAGAAAACTTATCTTTCTACTTATCCAATTTTGAGATGAGAAAAGTATCAATAATTATATCTAAAAATTCAATTTTAAAAAAAAATTTAATAAAAAATATGCAATTTTGTTCATAAATATTTCTTTTAACTTCATTATAAATTATATGTTCAATATTCAGAAATCTGCAAATAGAATAGCAAACCTTCCATGCTTTCATAATCCGAATTAACACCCTTTTTGAAAATATTCTTTTTTAAAGTCTGTTATGTGTTAATTTGAAACAATTTTTGAGAAACTACAGTCAGATTTCAAATTTTCAAAAAATTTAATTTTTTTAAAAAAAATTAATAAAAAATATGCAATTTTGTTCATAAATATTTCTTTTAATTTCATTATAAATTATATGTTCAATATTCAAAAATATGCAAATAGAATAGCAAACCTTCCATGCTTTCATAATCCGAATTTACACCCTTTTTGAAATATTCTTTTTTAAAGTCTGTTATGTGTTAATTTAAAAATTTTTTTAAGAAACTACAGTCAGATTTCCAATTTTCAAAAAATTCAATTTTTTTAAAAAAAAATTTAATAAAAAATATGCAATTTTGTTCATAAATATTTCTTTTAATTTCATTATAAATTATATGTTCAATATTCTAAAATATGCAAATAGAATAGCAAACCTTCCATGCTTTCATAATCCGAATTAACACCCTTTTTGAAAATATTCTTTTTTAAAGTCTGTTATGTGTTAATTTAAAACAATTTTTGAGAAACTACAGTCAGATCTCCATTTTACAAACCTGTATCTTGCAAAAAATTTTGTGGAACCAAGAACCTGGCATATTGAAAGATGAATCTCTATTTAACGAATTTTCTGCATGACGAACTTTTTTTGGGATTTAGCAACTTCATTAAAAAGAGATCCGACTATTTTCTCTTTTTGGATCTGAAAGCGTTATTTATATCCTTTTCTTTATCTGTGATTTAACAATTTTATAAATTGGATGTTAAAAATAATCTTTCATGCTTTGTAAGCATTGTTCTGAGTAAATATCTGACCATATTGTCTCCCTTTTATGTTTCCCTGTTCCTGTGTCATTCCCCCATCTCTTGGTTCTAAAGGGAAAATAAAATAAACTTATTGCAATGATTCTAAAAAATTAACTTTCACATTCAACTTATTATTTTAGTGATAGCTAAACAATATTTTGCTTAAATACTCTTTGACAGTTGAGGGATCATTTTATATGCTGCTGTGCATGTAATGTGTACTGTTTTTTATTTGTTTTTGTACTTTATTATACAAGATGCTATTTGATACAAATTTATCTGTTTTTATCCATGTTCCTAACTAAATTCAATTATGTGTTTTTGTGTAGGTAGCTCAAAATGGTATTGAAATTATGATAATTGTAGCTGAAGAAATGAAGGAAGAATTCAAACCTTATATATCTACTAGTAAGTTGTCTATATCCTTCCCTTCTTTGAACTTTCTTTGTATCATTTTTATTACTTCTAAATGATACATTTTGGTCTTACTCTTATTTTAATATGTTTATTTTAATTCCATGAAAATATATATTTTAAACATGTATCAATAAAAAAATTCATTTATTTGCTCTAAAAGAAATAATTTTTGAATCTGAAATATTGTGATTTTATAAACAATAAAAATCAGAGATACGTATGTATTATACTAGCAACTGGCAAATAAAAAACATTACCAAATGCTTTCATTGTTTCTTCTCTTGCATAGAAACATATATTCACGCATGCCTCTCAATAAATAAATTAAAGAATATTTAGAAAAGTTAAATTCTGTAAAAAAAAAAAAAAATCACACTCTGAACTTTTGAAATAAATGAAAGATCTAATAATTACATTATTCAGTCAGCCAAAACACTGTAATTGCATTTAGAATCGTAACGATCAAGTCTTCTTTTTGTATTTTTGTAAATGTTGCCACATAAATTAGTTTAAGTACAAAGCTAAATGCTGCTGTGTAGTTCCATAATGTTTCTTGTTTTGTCATTTTGTTAGAACCCATAGTCTCTCTCTTTTGGGTACTTGCATATTAGACTATATATTTTTGGAAATAGTCCACCACATTCTCTTCCATAGATAAAAGCTACCAATTTGTAATCATTTTTCACTGCAAAGTAGAAGAGTAATAATACAGTTTATTTTCAAGCATGCATAATCAAGAAAGTTTTGGACCTGTGTAGGAATTGTATAACCTAATAAAAAAGATTATTTTCAAGCATGCACAATTATTGTATTTGAATGTGCATTAGAATGGTTTTCTGCTATTGGCTGCATATTGCAGCATTTGTCAATGGTTTTTGATTTGATAAATTTGATTGACAGTATACATCAGTACTAAATCAAAGTATTTTAATTTCTGTCTGAATTTAATTTATTCACGTTTTGTTTCTGAAAAGCTCATATAAATTCAGGGTATTGTGTATTATCACAACATTATTATATTAAAAGTTGACTGTTTTACAAGGAAAAAAAATGGCAATTTATTAAGAGAAGAGTTATTTATTGCATATATGTATTCAGATATAATTTAAGCTAAACTTTTTGTAAGATAAATGGAACATTTTTTGGAGAGATTAGTGATTTTTTTATAGTTCAACATCATGTTGAACTGTTTGGCAGTTGCTGATTAAATTTAACATCACTGGTTGCTGAGAAATATAACAAAGAAATCTAGTGTGTTATTATTATTTTTTTTTGAGTAATATAGTTATCAGAGTTTGAAAACTTCCCCTAACATAGTTGTAATAATAAAGTGATATATATAGGAATTATGTTTAAAATTAAACAAAATTTAACATGTAAAATTAAAACTCACAGCTTTATTAATAAAACAATATGTCTCAACTTAAGATAAAAAAAGTTTAAAAAGTAAATAGAAAATTTACAGTGTACTAATGTGGAGTACATTTATATAATGTAGTATATTTTGTTCTTGTAATTATTCAATATTTATTTTGTTTTTATAGATTATTTATGTATGCTATCAATATTTTTCATTAGTATTATATATAGTACATTAGTTATTAGTAATCTGTGTAGAAATTTTTTTAAATCAATGCATAGACTGTATTTAAATATTAATATTCTTTGTTTTAGTATTTCCTGCTTCTGTAGACCGCCTTGGTGACAGCAAAGATCAGGTATGTATTATTTCAAATTTTCATGAATTAAAACAGATTGTTTCCTCAGTGGTTTCAACTTAAATTAAAAAAGATGTGCTTTATTTTATTTGTTCTAAAAACTTTAGTTATCAAACCTTTATTCCAGTGTGGAAAGGGTAGTAACTTCTATTATGAGAAGTACGAAGTTTTTGTGGTGAAACATGTTTTGCTGGTGATTTCATCTTATTAGAATTATTATTGAAGCCCAGTGGCTGAGTGGTTAGTGCATTGTGCTTCCACACCACAGGTCTGAGGTTCAAACCCTGGGCTAGGCAAGGTTGACTTAGCTTTTCATTCCTTCAGTGGGTCGATAAGATGAGCATCAAACTTGCTTGGGAACTTAACTCTGGGGGTTTCACGTCAGACTGACGGCCACATGACCGGAACATCTGCTCATGCTCCTTAGGGCCCAAGGTCGCGTATACCTAGTTGGGCACAGTAGGCCTTGGCTCTCATGGGCTGTTGCCCCACTGAGTTAAGAATTATTATTTGTGTTGATATTTTACATTGAATAAAGTAGAGATTGCCTAACTTTTTAGCCTAAAATTTGTCAACCTACACCCCAAGAAACAAGACTACCTAGCTAGGTCATCGTACAAAGATATTGCAGTTTTAAAGAAGTAGTAAATTTACAGGAAGTCTATGTTTAGAAAAATATGAATCTTTGAACTTGAGATAAAATTTTTGTAATTTTTATTTTAAGAAAGTATATGCAGAGTAATGATCAACAACTTGTGCTAGTTTCCACAGGGTTAATTTGAACACTGAATTAATCTTCCATATTTAGAAATCAAACTGGGGCAAATGGGGGATTAGGAATGTATAGCTATTTCTCCAGACACCATATATACTTTTATTGACTGTGTACCTAGATGTGTTGCTTTGTATATTGCCATCCACATTGTCGTTATTAACTGATGTTATTCTTGCTCTGCCTTACAAGTATAATTTCAAAATAAATATTACTTATTGTTCATTATTGGCTTTCTGTTTGCTGAGTTTTTTCACTTTTTGGTCTTTTATTGGTATTGCATTTTTAATGTCATACTATGTGTGCATTATGTGCGTATACCTAGTCTCACATTTCATAAGTTCTGATGCAATTTTAAAGAAGTTAAAATAAAAAAAATTGTACTATCAAATGTAAAATCAAATCTTAGTTTTATTTTACCTTTATGTTTAACATAAAGGTAAAATAAAACTTTATATGTTACACTTTGTATTCAAAATGATCTTCTTTTGACTTCACTTAGGCTTCTGTTATAACATAGCATGTCTTTTGTCAGTCATCTATTAAAGCACACTTTACATCCATAGGAATTTCTATTGCTGTGTTCCTTAAAGAATGTTTTACAATGTTCAAATTGGGATGTCATTTTTGACACAACTTTGCCCCCAATACTGACCATAGTTTATTAGTCGAGTGGATTAAAATCCGTAGTGCAGGAAGGCCTTCTTTTATGCTCTCTGAATTCCTGTATGTTCTCTTTCAACCATTGATGAATCATCTTTGCCTTATGAGCAAGAGCAGAAACCTGTTGAAAAGTCCAATAATTTCCATTAAACAATTTTTTGTTCAGGGGCTTCGCTATTGGTTTTAGATAGTTTCTTAATAAATTTTTGCCAAGGTTTTCCCTTTCTTCTAAAAATGAGTATCTGTGTCCTCTTCATAGCTGACATCCCATCAAAACATTACAGAAGCTGGATGATGAGATATTTGTATGCATTTTTTCTTCTCTTTATCTTCTTGGAGACTCCTTGTGTGTACGCAATCATCTGGCAGTTGAAAGATTAAAAAATTTTCTTTTAAATAATCTGAATTCATCCTTGGGTGTTATGAGAGTGCCGCTGCAACAATGCTTTTGCTTTAAGGTACTTCTGGTGGGTTAATTTCTTTGTAAGAAAATAGCCAGTTATTCTTCAATAACCTCTTAGTCTAAGGTCTTCATTTACAATGTAAAACATTGTTCTTTTTGACTTCTTCCATTTTGCAAAAAGAGTCTTCTTTTGACAAGGGCTTTGACAAATTCTCTCCCTGATGGCTTTGGTGATAGCTGGTGTTTTTCCTGGGTACAGACGACTGCATCTGCTAGGGTCTACAATGCTGATGGTCTCAGAAAACATCTTAACTATTTGATAAATGAATGACCTTTTGATGTCTAAATGTTTAAGAGCCTTACAAATTTCTGACAGGCTCTTTTTTTTTTAAAATTCAGAGAAATTACTGTGCATGTTCATTGTACTGAGTTAAAGTTCTTTCTGATTTAGAACAATATGAGTGAAAAAGACTGTCATTTTTTGAAAAATATTTCAGGTGATCTTAAATGATGTAATTCGCCCCACGAGTTTGAGCCTAGTACCGCTGAAGACTTGCTGTGCGGAGAAGGCCGATTCATGTTAAATCTATTAAGTTTCAAAGGTCCTCTTGTTGGTATGGTGTGGAAGTCAGGAGAGGGGGATGCCAGTTTAAGTGTCATCCTTGTCACTTGACCATGGTTCAAAGTTGCGAAGTCTGTCCCCAAAAGCCTTTGAATAGTTGAATAGCGGGATGTTAATATTCACTCACTCAATAATGAGATTTATAATTGTCTGCTGCGCTTGAGCCTCAACAGATGATCTCAAACTTTTGTATCAAAACATATAGCATGACTAAGCATTGACTTATTTTGACATGGAGACATTTTTTTTTCTATCTGGAAATATGTTCCAAGACAATACTGCTTTCTTTACATTTGATGAAGATAACCTTTAGAGAACAGCATACATTCAAATAAACTATATTTGCTTTTGTTGTATTGTGCCTATAAAGAAATATTCTTAATGCAATAATTTTTTTTTGAAATTTTGTTTTTAAAATCTTATTTTATTTTAGGTGCGTTTAATGGCAAAAAGTTTGTTGTTAAAGCTTATGAATCCAGTTTCTTCACCTCAGGTAATTTTATATGCATAATATTTTTGTATTAAGTAATATTAACTAATCATGCTCTACTGTTGAATGCTATAGTTTAAATTATTAGCTGGTTCTTTTTAAGCTTCTTATCTTTAAGAATATATTGCTTGAATATTTTGTCCAAATTTTTCTAATTCTAATTTTCTAGTTTTTTTTTCATTTTATTGTCGTGAATTTGTAATTTAACGTTTTCTGTTGAAATCGTGTAAAATAAAATATGCTAAGAGTTGGGTGATCCTGTGTAGATACTTAATGTGCTTAAAATGACATTCTGTTTGCATTTTATATTCGATGTATTAAGTAGTAGATACTTTTTATATAAAAGTCATTTGGAACACATTTCAATGCCAAGTAAGAATTGGCTCTGTGTTTGTACATTTTGCAAATTTTGAAGTATTTGTATTATTTTGAGTCTTTTATTTTCCCTTTTACTAAATTTATATTAGTGAAATATGTTATACTAACAGAAATTAACATAGGTTTTTAAGAGCTATACTAATTCTTAAAAACTTATTCTGATCTAAGTAAATGTGAACAAGACTTAAAAATCCAGAGAAAAACTAATACAGAAGAAGATAGGTAATACATTTAAATGACTAAAAGAGAAAAACTAATACAGAAGAAGATAGGTAATACATTTAAATGACTGACTAAAACTTATAAAGTAGAAGAAATACAGTTAACAGTAAACTCATGACACATTTGGTTTGATATTAAAAATTTAAATGTAAGCATAACAATGAACATTATTCTTTTTTTTTTTTATCGATTCAATGAAATCAGACTTTATATAGCATCTTTGTTGAACTGCTCTATTATAAGTACTCAACTCGGGTATGACATTCCGTGATTGGATGAAAAAATTGAATAATTTACTATAAAGTATTCATATCTAGGAACTTGTAGATTATAGAATATTTGTATCCATTTTTAAGTCAGATACTTAATGGTTTTTGTATGAAGCAATTTTTTGTTGGGGGTTGTTATAATCAGAAAAGTATCAAGGAAACATTCTCTAATTTTTCAGTATTAAATTCTAAAATCCCCATTGGGAGGAAGGATATGATTTGAGTCACATTTTTGTTGATTTTTTTAAATATATTTTTTATCACCTTTTCAATCATTTAACTGTTGCACTTAAGGATCAAGATATCTAAATCAAATTCACACTTTGAACATATTTATACCAAAATAAGGCCTATCAAAGGCTTTGAATGAAATTGCCAAAGAATTTAATAACAGATATATATATATATTTAAAATGTTTTTCTTAAACATAGCTAGAAAAATGAACTTGATTACAGTATTTAACAAGTGCTTTTTCTGAAAACTTTGATTATTATTTTTAATGTTCATTTATTTAAAATTAATGAATCATATTTGCATAGTATAATTTTATGTCAATTTTAATAATATTTTGATTTTTTAATTCTTTTATTTATTTTCAGTACATATTTGACAAATTAAATATAGCTTTTTGTCATAAAAACTTCAGAGTTAGAGAAGAAGTTATGGTTCTTCTACAACAAACTTTAGATTTGTAAGTAAAATACATTGTTTTATTTTACGTTTCAAAATGGCATTTCTTTTGCATTTAAGATCATGCAAAAATAATTCATAAATGTATTTTAAAACTATTAGATACTGTTATATCACTTGATATTTTATTATTTAATATCAGGGCTTGAAAATCTATCAAAACTGAAATCAGTTAACTAGATATTTGTCAAAATTTACCTAATCATAAAAGTCAGATTTTTCTGAAAAATCAAAAAAAAAAAAAAAATTATACATATTTTTTTTAACTGATAAGTAATTTTATTTTTCTACTATTATTCATGGAGTAATTATATTGTAAATTACTTAAATTGAAATAAAATGAAAAAAGTATATTGTACGAATGAACAAGGAGTGTTTTTCTTTTCTTTTTTTAAATAAAAAAATATTATAGCAAAGTAAGTTGAATTTAAGTTGATTTGGTATTGTATTAAATGTAAAGATATTATAAGTTTTCTTAAATAAAATATCTTTTGTGTATAATATATTACCTAATCAATTTAAAATGCAGCACTTGCATCAATTCAACTCAAGTGAACAAACAATAAAATTTTTTTCAATTGGTGGCATTTCTGTACCCCAAATTATGTTCATCCATGACCTGTTAGATGCATTAGTTTTCTTAAATATTTTATTAAAAAACAAGATTTATAAGTTAAATTTGTTACTTTTCTATTCTTTTCACATAATGAAATAATAAATTTTCATCCTTATTTTATATAATTCTTAAAAAATAATTTAATTGCTAAGTTTTGTGTTTCATGTTTTTATTTATTTTCCATGGGTTATAACTTATATATTTAAGATATAGTTTTTAATGTATTTTTAAAATAATAGTCTGTTTTTGTATTTTATTAAAAAAAAGTCAAGTAAAAACCGGTTATTCACTTAATGAAAAACTGAAAACCAGGTTTGGAAGTCTTATTGAGTTTTTTACCAGCCCTATTTAGCACAATTAGACTTCATTCAGTAGAATAATTGTGTAATTTTTTTGTTTAATAAATGTGTTAGCACATCGTCTGTATAAAATTTCAGATGCAAATGTGAAGCAGGATGTCAGTAATAAAAATTGAATAAAATTAATAAAATCCCACTGTTGCAAATTTTTTTTAGACAAAACTAGAAAAAATGCATTAATTTAATTTATTAACAGATAATAACAAATATTAATTAACATAATATAAACAAATAATCAGTTACAAATGCTGAACATTAATCTTAGCATAAAATAATCAAAATCAATTTAACTATATTTTACTTGTGTATTTCTTTGTTTGCATGGGCCACCTATTTTTTTATGATTAGCAATATTAAGTTGGATGTGGGTCTTTTGGGATATTGTAAAACGAATGTATATTTTTTTTATAAATTTAACTTACATTTGTAGAACCACTTATTATTTTAAGCAGCATTTGGTGCGGAAATTTGATTTTTTTCATTGTAAAAGTAATCTATAGGTTTATAAATAAGAATTAGTCAAATGTTGGTCTTTCAATTAATTTTTTGATGCATAACGCACACACAGTTATTTATATTTTATATGCATGTGTGTTACATATATCTGTCCCAAATCTCATTGTATAGTTTTTATTCTTAAGTAATCAAGTCATTTCAATCTTTCTCATGTAGAGTTTATTGAAAATTATAAACTTTTAATTGAAGTAAAATGGTTTTGTGCGTAAATCTTGGCTTACATGTAGTTAACATTGATGCAATACTACTGCATTTTTTTTTATATTAAAGGGTAATGAGTCTTATAATAGTAAAAAAGTTTTTTTGTTTAAGTATACTGTTCATTTTTAGTCAATTGTTCAACTTACGAATTTTATGTTTTATTTTTCAGTACATAAATTATGTTAAATTAATTTGCATAACTCAATGTAAGCCCAAAGATTTATAAAATAAAATTTTTTTTACAGATTTGGTTCTTCATCTTTGACAATATCCCGGTTAATGCCTTCACTAGTCAAACTACTTGCTGATCCTAATTCTCAAGTAAGATTTTTAACATTGCATTTTTAAGAAGAATCTAATTTTTTTTTTTGTAAAAAAATATTTTAATTTAATGGGAATTTAAATAACATTCATGATACACTTTATTTTTTAATGCATGTATAGAAGCTTTCTTTCTTTATTGTATTGGCTTTGTCTTAATTTTCTTATTGTACTTATGTCAGTGTCTTGAACTTTTACTTTCTGTTTTGACTTCTGGATTTTTATAAAAATTTGTTTTCTATTTTTTAGGGTACTGATCTTAGAGTTAATTATTTTTCTCTCTCCATGTATTTTTTAGATATTATTATGAATTCAGGAGAGTAAAATATTCTCATGTTGAGAAATATTTTCTGTAAGGTGTTATTAACTCTTCTCCAATTGGTGTGTCATATATGCACTAGTCTCAAACCCCCTTATCGAACGGTAGACTTTTCAATGCAATTTCCCATGTAGATCAGGTACAAATTTGATTCATTGGTGCATCTCCTGACTGGCAGTGACACTTGAGGTGGAATGCATGTGACATACCAGTCTCTAAAATGTTTTCCATTGATCAGTACATCGTCATGAAAAGTTAAAATTATTTTGAAATGGATGATATATTGAATAGTAATAAGTAATTATTATGGAAGCAAAAGGAATTTTCAATTTTTTTGTAAGCAATCATATATACTTAAATAAAAGCATTTATTTAACAATTTGAATGATGGTTAAATGAAAAAATATACCAATTTAATGTTTCTTAATTATTAGGGATTAATTTTTCGTCTAGAATTTTTTTCGGATACTGATGTTTTACTATTTCAAGCATTATTCAAAATTACATTTATTGTTGAATTTTTTTTTTATATATATCTATTCTACCATAAAAGTTTGGTTTCTACTATAATTAGAATCCTATTCAAAAATATTTCACTGTGAATGAGAGCCATACATGTGTTTATTTTTAATTCCAGAAATAATAAATCTACAGTTGTTAAGGAAACCAAATGTTTAAATAACAAAATATACATGAAAAATTTAAATTAGAATAAAAACTTTATATATATATATATATGTATGGGGATAAATAACCCAGAAACTATAGTTCAAAAAATAAAAAAAAAAAGAATTCTTTTTTCAAAAATTGATAAATTTTATTAATTTTTTTAAAAAGAATACAGTTTAAAAATATTTGCAGCTGTAATTATATTGTCAATGCAAATGATCATCAACTCCTTAATCAATCATAATTTGAAATTATTTTTTTATTTACATATTAATGCTTTTGTTTGAACTGTAGTGTCATTGACAAATTTAATTATTGTTATTTTTTGCTGGTAATCGAATTCTATAGAAATCATTGTTAAATTTAAATATTTTAAAATGAGAATCTGAGAAAATTTAAAAAAAAAATCTGTGTCAAATTTTTTTTTATTTGCTCTACAACAATAATTGATCCAAATTTATCACAAAACTTGTGTCAAAAATGCTGTCTTCTATTTCTTCTTGGAAAAATGTATTTGTTAAATGTTTATTCATATAATCTTTTGATTTGAAATCAGAATTCTATGTACTTGCCTTGTTATAATTTTGCAAAAATGGATGATTAAAAAATATTTTTGCAATTTACACCTTTTTTGTTATAATTACATTAATTGCTATTTATCCCTCACCAAGAATAAAGCCTTGAATTACCCCCAATTTCACTCTTTTCTCAATTGATGATTATGATTCAAATATTTGACTTATTTTCATCCACTTTACCAAACTGGACTTTCAATCTGCCAAGTGTCAATAAACTTGACATTTTCATTGGCTAAAAATATAATTATTTGCTTTGCAACTACAACATGTATTTTAAGCTACTCTTCATACTAGAAATTTTATAAATGAATGTATAAAGAATTAAAGGATATCAAGCAATCATTTTTGAACTTTAAATAATGCTTCTTGGTTTCTTTGGCAAAATGTATAAAAATTGTCTACTGCTATTAAAAAAAAAGCCTTCATTATATTTGATCCATCTTTGAAAAAAAGCAGAATGTATCTCTGTGAGGAGCAATAAAAAAAATGATATCCACTTGTGGTTAATGTTGCATAAATATGTTAAAAATAGTTTGAAATTGATCTTGTTTAAGATTAACTTTTTACTTATTGAATTGAAATTTGTATGCTGTGTTGCATTGAAAATATTTTTTTCCTTTCCCATTGCAATTAAGCTGATATCTATATTAAATGAGAAATAATTTTTGTTTCTATAGGTCCGGGATACTGCTATGGCAACTCTGGTTCATGTGTACAAACATGTAGGAGAAAGACTGCGGCATGATATTTCGAAGAGGGCTGGTATTCCTCCTCCAAAGTAGGTTTGATTGATATTTGTGTATTTTGATTATTCTAAATGTTTGTAACTATTTAAAAAAAAAAGAAAATTTATATGTAGCAAAATTGTTAAGAAAATATTTATAAATATTTTTAATTCTTACCATTTTGAGAATTATTTTGATTTAATTGAATGAATACCTTAATTTTATTTTGAGCAATTTATTTATAAATTAATTTTCATAATGTAAGTATTTGCAACCCCTCTTCCTCAAGAGCATTAAAAGTGCTTACTGCGCTTTCAATTAGCAATGTTAAAGTTAATGATTATGTACTATTTGCATTTAAGAATGGTAACTGTTACAGTGTTCATTGACATGTCCACTTTTTCAAACTTTCGAAATCTCTGTCTTTCTTGTTTGAAATTTCTCAGTGGAAATGCATTTGTTCATGCTTCTCTAATTTAACACAATTGATATTCTGACTTCTGTAGTGAAATCTCTACCTCAATCACGACATTTATACTGCAACTATCATTTAGTCTTTTTCATAGGGCTCATGTCCTTTTTTAGAATGTACGAGACATCACATAGAAAATTGGTTTACATGTAGTCATTATAGTTACAGAGCTCACATTTGTTACTGAAATGTCACCTTTTAACCAACACATCCTAGACATTTTAAAATTACGCATACATTCTGATCTTAGCTCCCAAATAAAAGAAATGCACTCAAATTAAAATTACTGTTTGCGTATTTTTAATTCTTCTAGCCAGTTGGGTGGCATAGTTGGTTAGGTGCTGGCCTTGTATATCCAAGTTTGCAGGTTTGATCCTGGCCCAATTCTGTGGATTTTCATGATGCAGAAAATCGACAACGGCCATTTCGCATGATTATGCGGCATGTAAAAAATTCCTTTGAGTGCCTGTTTGGCTTGGGTGCTTCTCAGCAAAATTAAAATTTCTGACACAGTTTAGCATCATCAAAGCTCAAGCGCTTAGGAATAAGATTTTGTATCATGAATATGAGTAAAATAATAGATTTCAGTTTTTTTTCAAAATAATTTCTTTGAGATGGGTGGGGGGTGGGGTTTGGCTGATAGATTGCAGACATTATTTGAACTGTGTAAAATAATGTTAAGTATTTATATACTAAATGATTTTAAGCATGTAATTTAACATGATGGAATCAACTTTGAAAATTTTAGGTCAAAACTATTTTCAATAGCCTTTTGATAGTGTTCTGATGAAATGCTATTTTACTAAGTGATTAGTTACTATTCTATTATTAGTGCTAAATACTGACCCTCATTTTATGTTATTACATATTATGATTCTGTTTAGCCAACATTTCCATTTTTCAAATACCCATTCCAAAGTAGAGTATCTATTCATTTTGCAGTCACAAAGTGACACTTTGAAGATTTCTGTTATAAGAGATTGTAGTTAATGAGTTCCGGAATTATACCGATCTTTTGGACTTATGATTTGGCTAAGATGTAGTGACATAAACTGTTATAGAGCATCTTAAGTTCATTGCTATTTATTGAAATCACAACAAAATGAAGGAGGGATGATCTAAATGTATCTCATATTCACCAGAAAGGAAGATACTGGAATATGCAAGTGACTAGCATTTAAGCTTAATCAAATAACATTGAAGGTGAAAATGGCATCTTAAACTCTGCATTATAGGAAGATTACATAGCAGTTTTCTCATTTGGAAACCACATTTAAATGTTTGTAAGGAGATCATTTTATATCTCATACAAGGAGACATGGCTGTTCAATTGTCAGAATTTGATAGTGGCAGGTTTGTTGCCTGTGTGGTTTATTCTTTTACAATATTTGCTGATTGGATTGATCGAAATCCAGTGAATGTCATGTGAATAGGGAATTGATGGGTTCACAAGGTTTGTACTAAATGCTGTGCAGGATCTGAATGTCCTCCTGTCACTTGTGCCTGAGAGGACAAGCATATTGTCAGATTTCAACTTGCAGAATTCTACAGCCACATCATGAATCTTGAGTTTGGAAGTAGGC
This sequence comes from Trichonephila clavata, assembly GCA_019973975.1. Lineage (NCBI taxonomy): Eukaryota > Metazoa > Arthropoda > Arachnida > Araneae > Nephilidae > Trichonephila > Trichonephila clavata. The sequence goes on from BMAO01022708.1 coordinate 131,945, forward strand.
TTGTTTGCAGCAAGTATTGTCATGAACAGTGAGTGTGAAGATGTCTAGAACAGCACGACTTGTCTGCATAGTGACCATTATTACAGCTTCCCTTGATACACCAGCTTAGATTGTTTTTAGTGACAATGGTGAGACTCATAATGACGAAATTGGGTACAGAAGTGGCACTGCTTTGTCCTTTCAGCCAATCTTCTGTGTTTAGCATCATGATGAACTTACCTTTGTCTTGAGGGCTGAGGAGGGCTTCTTGCATTTGTTATTGTCATGTAAGCCCAGCATCTAGTGTGATTGTATGGACAACCTTTGAGTAAAAAATACGAACACCTCTTGTTTGTATTATCGACAATTTATTATTTATCAAATGCCTGGCCATTGATCATTCCATTAGGCAACAAGCTCCAATATTTTTTTTTACAATATAGTCCAAACTCTTAAGTGCAGAGCACATGTCAAGATGAGCAGCATCCGTGACTTATCCAGAAGCATACAAAACACAAAAAGGGGAGTCAGTCAGTTTAAAATGGAACAAATGAGTGCAAAGGCAGTCGTGTCCAGTCAACAATTGGCCACAGTGGCAGCACGAGGAGAGTCCGAGATACAGTTAGGTTTTAATAGCACTCTCCATGATTTATTTTTGGCAGCACTGGCAGCAGCATCTCAAAAGCATTTTTTATAAATCCTAACAATTTCGAGTTTTGCTGAGGGAAGAAGCAGGTCTCTAGTAGATCTTTGGAGAATATTCATGCCACTTTTTGCTAAAAGGTCTGCCATTTCATTTCCCCAATGGCCACAATGGGAAGACACCCACTTGAAGACAACCTTTGTGACAATGTGAACAGTGAGTGTTACATTTCTCAGATTTTAAGGTTGGTGGTTCTGTTTTATCTTTGAGGCTCTAAAGATGTACTCTTTTAACAAGATAATGCAAGACCCCTTGTTTCCTGTTGTGTCTTCCTAATATGGAGTGTGGTGGTTAATTGTTGCCCATTCCAGCATGTTTGTCAGATCTCATACCTACAGAAAATATCTGGTCATGGGTTGCTGAGAGATTGTGCAGCTAACACTCTCCAGCTACTATGATTGATAAAAAGTGGTATGAACTTAGAGCAGCATGGAATAATTTAGCTGCATCAGTCATTGAGCCCATTTTGATTTGGTACCTAACAGAATTAAAACCTTTTTGCAGCCACTAGCTGTGTGCTAATTTTTGACCTTTGTTATCCTAAATTGCCTACAAATTTAATCATGTTCTCATTCTGCTGTACTGTATGTGTACTATAAGTAAAATTTTATTTTCTTTCCTTTCTGATGTAATTTTAATGGCTTACATTATGTACCCATTCAGAATGCTATGTGGTCACTTTTTATTTAAAGTAGTTATCTTCATTTCAGATAAAATATTCTTGAGAGTTTTCTCTTAGTTATGATTTATTGGATTTTATATCCTTTAAATTGTTTTTGAAAAATGTATTAAGGAAAAATATGCATTTCTATTTTTCCAGGTAAATTATTTATTTGCTTTTGTCTTCATTGAACTTTCAGCTATTGAATTAAAAAAAATTGCCTTGTCTTCATGTTGACAAATATATCTATTTCAAAATCAATTTACCTCTTTTATTTATTTCTTCAGTACATTTATAATAAGATGTATGCTTTAGAAAAACTATTCATTTTTATATATTAGTTATAAAAATTTATATCTGTAATTTTATTTTGTGAAAACTATATTAGTGCTTGGGAAATGTTTTGTAAATTCAAGAAATTATTTGAATAAAATACTATAGGTAAATTAGTTGAGAATATTTGCTTCTTAATTTGTAACTTGAGGATAGAATGCTTGCAGGTTACATGCATCTTTTAAATTGCTGCTAGTTATTTTTGACCAGTGGTTAAGTTACCAGTGTTGGTTTACTTATTGCTAATGATGAGGAGAAATTTGAAGCAATTGATTTTATAGTATGTGTAAAAACTAGTATATGCTAGGCAGTTTTTGGTGGTTACTTTTTTCAGTGAATATTTAATATTCTTTCTTTTTATTGTCTGTCATTTACATTTAAGAAACAGCATTTTAAGGAGAATTAGTTATGTGTAGTAAAAGTATATACAACTTTCTTTGTATCTTTTCCATCTAGGATAATTATAGTACTTGTTAGAGCTTTATTTATTATTTTTTTTTTAAATAAGGCTCTTATACAATGTTTTCACTTAAAAATTATTCAAGTTTCTATTGTATGCATTTGCTGACTCATTTACTGAAGCAAAAGATAAAAGATAAGAGGGAAGATGCACCACAGTGTGAAGTCTTTAATTTCATTTATAAAACAGATATGAGAGCGAACCTGATTTTATCATTACATTTTCTGTTTAATTTAATTCATAATAAAAGGAGAAAGATTTAGCATTTAAATATTCGGTATATACTTTTTGAATGCATGTACTAATCTCATAAAGTCGATAAATTTGCTGTTCAAAGCAAATTACATATATATATATATACATAGAGAGGGAGCATTACATATATTTATGACTACATATAAGTAATGGGAAAGCTAAGTAAATATGCAAGCAAAATAAATAAAAATGTTTTACAATAAATGAAATAAATTCAGGAATATGCTATTGTAATACATAAAATTTATATTAGGTGTTTATTTACTCTCTTGGTTTAAAAAAACCTAGATCAATTGCTTCTATGCTATTAATAAAGGTGCATTAAAAAGTTACTAATTAATTAAAGTTTTCTGCTTATTTTTTTGTACGTTTTGGGTACATATTATTCTGATCTCTTAATTGTATTTATTATTAATTCAAGATCTTAAAAAAGAAAATTTTAATTTTCTTTTTCATTATATTTCTGAAATGTAGGTTAGTAGCATGTAAGATAATATTTTCTATATTTAATAACTTTGTAATTAGAATAAAGCAAGATTAAATAAACAGCCATTTTTTTTAAAACATATATTTTTAGAGTATAAGTATGTGTTGTTTTAAATATATTTTTCATATTAAAAGATGTATTATTAGATGAAACTGGTAATAAGTGTTGAATTTTGTATTATTAATATAATAGTATGTTCCTAATATTTTTTTATTTAGTTAGCTTTATGTGAAATAAAATTATTCTGTTTATTTATTTTGTAGGATGCAACTCCTATTTACAAAATTTGATGAAGTAAAAAATGCTGGTAATTTACTTCCATCTGCCATGGAAAGAAGTGGTAAGTGCCTCTTTAAGTTTTTCATTTAGGTTCTGTGTTGTCTGACAGAGATATCTGTTTATAATTGCCCATCCTTTTGCACTAGTAACTTTTTAAAAATAAAGTTTGCCAATCCAGCTTGCAAGTATCACATTTTTTTTAATGAGTCTTGAAATCCAATGCAAAACAACATATATAAAAAAAAAAAACTTAAAATATTTTTAAAAAAACGAAAGCCAATCTTTTAATTATTTAAATAATTTTCAAAAAATTAATATTCAGCTTTTTAAGGAAAGAATGCCTTTGCAGAAACAACAGTTTAAATTTTCAGGGAAATTGAACATGCCAAACAGAGAAATAGAATTAAATGAACTAAAATAAAATAAATAGAAATTATTACAGAAAACTAATAACACAACATTGAGCAACAATAGTGATAGCTTCATAAACAGTGTTAAATATATTTCCATCTCTTGATCTATTAACTTGAAGCAGCAAAGCAACAACTGAGCATTAAGAATCTACTACCGTATAATTGCTGCTAAATATTTCATGAAATACTCACATAATACATATAATTGAAACAGGAATTGCATAACATAAAAGTTAAAATAATTTAAAAAAAAAAAGTTTTATTTGAAGTTTTATAAAGAACAATTTTAACTCGATTTCCAAGATCTGACTTGATGTGTGTGTGTATATATATATGGGTGTTTAAACAACAATAATGCTGTGCAATATTAAATCTGCAATAATAAATCTTAACATGGTTGTCAAAAGTTTAGAAATAAGTGAAGTATAAAGCAAAAATTATTTTAAAAAATTGTAATGCACAAGAAACAAAACAAAGCAATTAAGGAACAAAAATTAATCAAAGTGATGATGAAAATGTGTAACTATCTCCAAAAAATTACATGATAAATAAATTGTTAGAAGCCAAATTATACTATGACAGTGACTAATTATCACTTTGAGGTGCATACCATCTTCCACAGTTTCATTGAATAGCATCTTGTTTAATGATGTTAAATGCCTTTCAATTTGGATCTAAGATGTACAAATTTTCAGCACTTGACTTTTGAACAACTAACATGGAAATGCAAGTTGTTTATCCAGCTCAATTGTTTGATGGCATTATCAATGGGCTTTGTTGATGCTTATAGCAAAATTTAAACTAATCAGAGGGGAATTTAAGTCTTGTAAACTAAAATGGAACATTGATATGGGGGAAATTTCTAAATTTAAAAGTATCTTTACTAATACTTGTCCTATCAGAATGGTAACTTAAGTAACATTAAGTATAAGCCTTTTAATGAAAAGTCTGGCTAGTGAATGTGGGTGTAGTTTTCTAAGAAAAATGATTGGAGCACCAGTTTTGAGTTCCAAAGTATGTTAAGATATGCAGGGATGTTCAAGAAAATTTAAAAACTGTGTTGGATAATTGCGTTACTAACAGTACCTCTTGGGAGCATGATAGTTGTTCTATGTATCATTGTTAGTCAGTGGGGCACACAGGAATTTTTCAAGAGAGGGGAGGGGGACACCATTCTCGTATCATACTTCAATACACAGCCCAACATATTCTTTTCATTTTGTTGATTGTCCTGAACAAACAGTAAAAAATAAGTTATTGAATAAATAATTAGCATTAATTAATAATATAAATTATTAACAGTGCTGGGTTAAGCTCATTTTGGGCCCTGGGCGCAGAAGATCTATGGGCCTCCTTGGCACTGGCAAATCGAAATTTATAACCAGAAAATCTGGTTAATTCCAGCTTGTCTGGGCTCCTAGATTCCCCTCCAGGCCCCTGGGAGCTCACCACAAGCGCCCAGTGGATAAACCGGCATTGAAAAATAATGAATTTTTATATACTAAAAACTCGGGTTACTATCAATTTTAAAAAAATCAAGGGTGAGAGAAGGAGATCCAAACCTGTTGATCTCTTTCTCTTCTGTGTGGCAATATCGTGAGTGAATCAATCACACCTGTTCCAGTAATTGATGACAACTTACTGAATTCCGAATCTGGATTATATATTGCTCTGGGCCAAATAAGAAATGGAAAGACAGCTCCTATTATCAATAGGGATTTCATGAGAAAAGGGAATGTATAATTAATTTCAAGAGCTCAAGTATTCGTGACATGATTTGATATAAAATAAGAAAATCATATAATCAGTTGAATTCACTACTTATATTCAGTATGTAATAATCAGCACAGTTCATAAAGTCATCGTTGATCAATACATGTTGAGCAGTTTTTAACTGAAAAATCGAGTTAACTCAGGAAGCTATTATAAATAGTTAAAATAAAGCCTAGCTTTTTAAGGAACAACCATATTCATTTCTTAATGTGGAAAAGGAATGACATTAATTGGATTTTTAAAAAATTACATAAAACAGATAAAATGGGCTCAGCTTTAAGCATATATTACCAATTTTTAATTCAGAATTATTGAAAAAAGATGAAATTAGCTTAAAACTGTCAGAAGTATTAAAATCTATCATAAACAAGTCTAAATAAACAAAATGAAATATTTAAGAGTTTTAAACTAAAAAATGCTGCAAAAATATCTTTAAATAAAGTTATAAACTATCTAAAACATTACCCAAACAAATTTAGCATTGGAATAAGTCAAAAAAGAAATAATATTAACATTTATTAAAATTGAACTATGTAAAACATATAAAAAAATAAGCTTAGCATTGATGAATGGTCTAACAATATTGCAAAAGCATGAATTACCATTACCAATGAATACCAGTCAAGTATTATATTCTGTTTATGGGGAAAAATATTTGAAATATTTTTATTTATTGGAATATATAATCACATTCAAAATGGGTAAATTTGTTATTTTTAAAGTTAGTGAATTCTTAACTTGAGCAGGAAAAGTTTTAAATGGGAGGTTGTGTTGAATAATGGCTATTTGTGTACTGAAATTTATGAGTTTTATATTTGATCTTGAATTCTATCCCACATATCTTTTGGTTAGAAATGGTTCAAAATATATTTGCAATTTTTAACATGTGTATTAACATGTTGAAACTTGTGTACATTTCTAAAGTTTATTTTGGAAGAAGAAGAAGAAAAAAAAAAAAAAACTTGAACACACAGAAATAATTTGTGCATTTAAAAATGTAATTGTTTGTACATTTGTGAAATCTGTTTTGATATTTGATAATATATTTTTGTTTTGTCTTGGGGTTTGTTGTACTCTAAAATTACACTATGACATAGCTTTAAAATGAGAATGTAGTTTCGCCACACTCAGTTTACTTTAAGAAAAAATTCTATCTTAAATATGAAAATCTTTTTTTTTCAAGCAGCTGCAATTCATTTTAAGCTGTCGCTTTTTTCTAGATTAAATCGACTTTCAAAAACTTTTTTTTCTTGCTCATAAGATAAGGCCGCCGTAGCCGGAGTGTCACGAGTTCGAGCTTTATACCACTGAAGATTCGCCGAGCAGAAGGGGTCGATGCACGTTAAATATGTAGAAGCTCAAACGACATATCATTGGTGTGGTGTTAAGAGAGGGGATGCCAGCTCAGGTGTCGTCCTTGTCACTTGATCTTGAGTAAAAATTACGAGGTCTTTCGCCAAAAGCCTTCGAGTAGCTGAATAGTGTGACGCTAATATATGATTTTTGCAATGACCCCCCTCCCTTTTACCCCATCATCTCTTATTCCTACAAAAAGGAAACTGAAGCAATCATGTTTTTTTCTTATTGTCAATGTTCTTTATAGATTTGGATCATCAGACAGTGCTCCCCAAACTTTTTATCGCCGTGGACCGGTCAACGTTTGGCAATTTTACCGCGGTCCGCCGAGGGGGAAGAGAAGTTGATTGTTAAAATTTTATATATCACGTTATCATGATATTTTGCGCTTGCGCGATATTGGTGCGGCTTTAGGTGACGCTTCAGTTCTCGGTTAACTTCTCGTCTATGGAAAATCGCATAAGTCCGTGAGAAATGCACCACAGTAAATAAAATGGAAATATAATTTAATGTTCCTTGGGTAGCCTCGGTATTATTTGATCCACGACCCGGGGATGGAGACCACTGCTCTATGAGGCCAAACTAATAATAATAATAATAAAGAAAAAAAATTACCAGTACGTCTGTTGGTTCTGTTGCTTCTATTCCGCTGGGGTAGGCACCCCTTTCTGGTTCAGTTTAAAAGAGACGGCTTGCACACGTGTGTTAGGGAGGGATAGCAAGTGCCGAGCCCTCCTGAATGAGGAAGCTTAATGTTATTAGACTGTAAGAGAGGGAGTCAGAGTTTGAGGGCAGTAATAGAAATTACGGCTGTGGTGGAGGGATTTACTGCTTTCCACAATCAAATTAAACTCGCACGCATTTGGAATGGAAATGAATTTTGCCACGCCTCTCCTGTTTCAAACGATGCCGAGCGACACCAAAGTTATGTGCTATCGCCTCGATCTCGTTGTCTTGTTGGTTTAATCGAGCAGATGGGAGTGTAACCGATGCTGTAAATGGATTGGGTTGTTCGATGATTAGATGCATGTTAATTTATATTCCTTTTTTGCTTAATTAAAGTCCTAGCCTTATCTTGCGCTGCCGTAGATCGATTTATCAGGTTTTGACGGGCAATCGGTTTTCATATAACCTTGGAATTTTTTACTGTCTTTTAGAGTACCCTCACGAATTCACCCTCTGTATTCATTAAAAAATATATGGATGCTATTTAGAAAATCTTGACCGTAGTACATGAATAATTAACCATTAGTAAAGAGTTTCATGATCTATTCCAAAAAATATCTTTCGCCAATGGTGGCTAAATTTCCCGAAGTTTTAAAGTCTTAAGTTGAACAGGTGGTATGATGGCGAGTTTGTTGTTGTTGTTACTAATGCCACCTGTCTGACGTAGTCAGATCGAGGCCCATGAAATTCATCATGGCATCGGGCTAGATTGTACGCCTGTCGTTAGCCGTAGCTTTTGAGCACCATGCAGGTGACAGTACGATTTGGCTCGGTTCCACGCCAATTTTGAGGGAGAACATCCTGGGAGTGGTTAGGGGCCTCCCGCCTCTCTTCCCCTTCCACCAACCTCACGAGAGGACTTGCTGCTCAACGGCTATTTAGAGTACCCCCATGCCGCGAAGGCACTATACATTTAAAAACATCCATGCCTTCTGCGGGATTCCAACCCAGGCCCTACGGCACAGCAGTCAGCGTCGCTAACCACTTCGCGAGTTTGTGACGTACGTTGTTGTTGTCAGGTCATGGATTCGAGTCCTGATTCCACTTCAGACCTACTTTGTAGAAGATGTGTTATGCACGGTAAATCTTTCGTGGATCAAAGTGCTCACGTTGGTGTAAAAAATTTGGAGATTGTGCTGCCAACTTGGGTGTGTCACCCTTGTCACTTGACTGTTGTTTAAAATTACAATAAATTTTGCTTATAATTGTGGAATAAGTTGTTGCTCACTGATAAGTTCCCTCGGTTCTTTTGTTGCGATCATGTTCTAACTTGAGTGAAACAAAGTCAACATTTTTTAATTATTTGTTATGGAATTAGAATTCGAAGATGATGTTTATTACGGAATTCTTATCCATCGTACATTGGAAAATCAAATTAAAAAGAAATCGTTTAATTCAGTTGGATTTCGTGTGGTTGGTGTTAATGAGTTAGGGAAATGTGTTGACTCCCCCTCCGAAGTATCTGTTGTTGTTTGTAATGCAACCAGTGTCAGATCGAGGCCCACGATATTCATCCTGTCAAGGGGCTGGGTGTACGCCTGTCGTTAGCTCTTAGCTTTGAGCACCGTGCAGGTGACAGTACGGTTTGGCTCGGTTCATACACGATAGATGACGATACCACCTATCTTCACCTCCCCAATTTGGCCATGGAGAGGAGGGAAATATTCTCTAGAACCCTGCACCCGGGATTGCTGCTACGACCACCCACAAGACTTTCGGACCCACTGATTCAACAAGCACGTACTCCGTGTGTTCTCGGAGGGTATTTGGTGACATCGGGCATCGAACCCAGGCCTTCTGGTCTTACGTCCGTTGCTCTAACCACAAGACTATCCACGACCCACCGAAGTATCTTCGTCATTTGATCAAAGTTTAAAATTACGAGATTCGCTGCCGACGACTCTCGTGGTAGCTACATAGGTCTATGTTAGTTGATAATTTTTATGCAAATTGTATAATTTGTAAATTATGGCCATTGGGTTAAATATTCCTATCATAGAAATGACCAATGGATTCAATTTTCAGTTTACCTGAGTTTACATCGTGAAATCATGCGATTTGTTAGAACTATTTTTCAATTCCTACTATTAGCTCACTCTCTCTATTTATCTTGTTCAAATTTTCTATCGTTAATAAAATGCATTTTAAAGCTCTCATTTGCGCTGAAACTTTCTATACACTATTATTTTGGGTAACAATACAATAATTTAATTATAATTAATTAAAATTATTGACTGAAATTATCTAAAGAATTACAGATACAGCCTCGTTGGCTTCATTTTTAGCGACTTGGGTCAAAACTTTTAAAAGATTTTTTTTCCCCCTCACGTTTTAAATCATTCAGTTAATCTGAAATTTTATATACACGATTGGTTTTGGATGACAAATACGATACTTTAATGATAATTAATAAAAATTAATTGCCACTTAATATTGTGATTCTACCTTATGTATATACATATTTATATTAATTGTAACTATCTATCTATCTATATATATATATATGTATATAAATAAAAAAATAACTAAAATATATAAAAAAAATTTTTGTGGACTTAAATTTTTTTTATATTACTTGTTATTATTAAACGCTACTGTGTTGACAGTATTGTTAATGTAACGTTTCTACTTTTAAAGTGTTCCAAATTTTGTTTTAAATCGACATTTAATCGCTGGCTAATGAATATTTTCCGTTAATGGAATAAATCTTGGAGATTTCTTTTTTTCATAATTTTTTATACATCGATCTAGAATAATGCAATATTGTAAATAATTAATCATTATTTGAAGAAAATAATTAATACTGCATAATGCATAGTACATATTATTTGGGGTATTCCGATAAGTATTTTAGGTAATGTCTTTGATTGCGTTTTTTTTCTTTTCCTGTTGATAAATATTTCGACGAATCTTTAAAATCTTTGATTATCTTCTATAATGCCCGCAGAATGTAATTATCGTTTGGTCGGAATAGATGCTCGCTTGTCGCCAATTTATAATATTTTTTCCCCCACAATCCTTAACTTTCACTTCCAGACCGGAACAAACCATCATTTAAGCATCCTTTCCACTTTTTCCCTCTTCGTGGGGTTCATAAATCCTTCGTTATCCTTATAACGATTGCAAAAACCGGCGCTTGTTGCTGTGTGAGGGACCTAGTTCCCCTGCTTCCTTTTAAAGTATTGCATCGATTGGGGTGAATTAAAAAGCCTAGTTCACTCATCTCCCCCTCCCTCCTTGTGGAAGTAATTAAACCTTATTGGATTTTTGATGTTGTATCTGATGTATTTTAACTCGCAAATTTTATTAAAAATTTTCACTCTTCTTTTTTTGATTGAAATTAGCAGCTGTGTTTCCTTTTTGTTTGTTTGTATCGAAAGCTTTAAAAAAAGACCCAATTTTTTTGTATTGTTTGTTTAATGTTTTTTTAGCTGCTGCTTTTTTCAGATACAGTAATTATGTTACTTTTTTTAAGTGTAGTATTTATTTATTGTTTTTGTTAGAGGCTCAAATATTTTTTGAAATATACTTAAAGAGGAATGTTAGTATACTTTTTGATTGGTCGCTAAAAATGATGCCAACTTGACCCTATCGCTAACACTTCGCCAAATTGCCATTGAATCGCCATTATAATGTAAAGAACGGCTTTGCTTGCGAATATTACAATTTTAGCATAAAATAAATACAACAGAAAGTAATATTAATCTATTGCACATCCACATGTAAATTATTTACACGATTTTAAGCGTTCATTACATAGAATTTGTAACAATATATTACTTAATTCGAACAATATATTTAGATTCACACTGATTAGGGGACACATTTCCTTAAAAATGACCAAAATGTTGAATTTTTTTATTACCAACTTTTAATTGTGCGAATTTCTAAAGATGTACATTTTTTTTTCTGGCTTTTTCATTTAGCTATTAGTTTTTTTAAAAACTTTTTAACAGTTCGTCGAAACCGAAACTAGAACACTTGATGTATGCATTTAGCTCTTTCATTTATTTTTCTTATTTTTAAAACTGTAAAGGGCTTTTTGTCAGTTTTAATTTTTCTTTATAACCGTGTATTTAAAATACTAAGGCTTTTTAAAATTATTTGTATTCAGTTTAAACTTTTGAAAATTTTTTTGGTTGCATAATATGTTTGATGATTCTATGGATTTTAGGGACTTAAAAATTTATTGCTTTGTTATTTTTTTAAAAAATCATCAAATTTAGTTATTGCTGTTTTTTATTACGGTTTTTTATAGTGTTTGACAGGGGAAAAAATTGTGAAAATAAAACTTTCACAGTAGAAATCGGTGCGTAGAATTGTCTAGAACTCTACTAAGAATGTTTAGAAAAAAAAAATCAAATGTTAAAATTTGTAGTAGCAAGAATATTAAAATAATGAAATTTTTTTTAAAAATAAATGTTTGCTGAAAAATGGTATTTTTTTCTGAAATGTATATTTTATGTGTCCTCAAACAGGGTGGAACATTTTCATTTAAATATGTGACGGATCTATACGCCTCTATGACTAACCCCTTGGGGACTCTTCTGGCGAAATAATTTTACCAACCAACTTTCACTGAAGGAAGAAAACGTGATTATGCAAATTAAGTATATTATATAAATTCTGTATTCGCGAGTTTTGAGAGTTAGTTGGTAAGTGGATGATCGTGAATTTATTAAGTGCAAATCTAAGTTTATAAAAGTATCAATTGAAAGATTCCAAGAGAGGATCACTCGTAGGTGATCGAATCCAGTTAAAGATTACCGTTTAAGGCCTCAACGGTAGGACTTCACAAGAGAACATGTATCATGATCTTTATTTAAATAGAAGTTTAGCTTATTAGTTTACGGCGTAATTGATATTGAGCTTGTATAGGTTATCGTGGAATCAGTTGAGGGTCCGTAATTTTATCCCCAGGCTAACGAGTCTCACCTTCGCGCTGTGCTTGCTGATCATTATTCTTACTTAGATTATTATTGTGCTTGTTTGATATTTTGTGACAATAAAATAATTAGAGTGAATCGTATCGAGACTGATTATTCAGTTCTTTCCACACATCTAGCCTGGTCCGTGAGTAGACAAGGAAGATTAGAGTGTAGCAGGAACCGACAAGCATTATAAATAATAAAAAAAATGTATGCAGGGTAACGTGTTCCTTCAAAGTGTTTTTTTTAATGTATTATCTTATTCTAGTATGTTATAAACGTATAATGTTTAATATGTTAAAAAATTGACATTTCCATAAAAAAAAGTCTGTTTTATATTAAATAATGGAATTAGTAGGAAGAGACAGTGGTTCAGATTATTGATGATCAAAGAGATAGTCGTTTGGATAAGTTAATAATTAAATATCTCATTGACAGCATTTTCGAATGTGCGAAATATTTCGTATTTGAATATGCGAAAGCATTTTGATGCATGTTACTAAATAAGCCACGTTTTTCTCCCATCTGTCACGCATCTGTTCTAAATTGTGAAAGTATTGCAAAAAAAAAAAAAAAAAAAAACCGAAATGTGATAAATCTACAATATTTCATATTTTGGTTTATAAGTGAAAGAAATAGTTCAGAAACTTGAACTCTCTTTTTTTCTGTTCTTCCTTTTTTGAAATCTATGTATCACGTATGGCATAATTTTTCTGTTGTAAAAAATCATGCAAAGAGCACGAAATTGTTACAATTTTCGATTTTTATCCCTCGAGAATATTTTTTAAATCGCGGGTGTGTGAAAATAAAATTCATCTTGCTACAGAAAAAAAATTGTTATTATGTAGATACTAATTTCAGCCTATGCGAAAATTATATGTTAATTCGAAATTAGGTATATATTTACGCATTTATATTGTCATTGCATTTGACAATGTCTAAGGTTCCTGTTTATCTGGCGTTTTAAATTCCTGAATTTCATGTAATTCTCATGGAATTTCTGTTTTCTCAAATCTAGGCTGTTATGTAGGATGGAATGCAATAAAATGTACTCAAAAGGGTTTTTTTTATTTTAAAAAAAAATAATGCTTATGTTTATTTTTCGTTACATTTTCGGAATTATTTTAATTTCGGTGATATATCCTTTCTAAAAAAGTGTTGAAAGGTAATAAACATAGAGAAAAAGAAATTTAGACAAAATCTTTTCTTATATTATTAATTTCCGAAAGTATTAAAGTAATTGCAGTGTAGCTTAGATTGGCAAAAAGTTCTTACAAATTCAAATTGAATAATGTTATACATTTATGATTATACTAGCTTTCATGGCCCGGCGTTGCACGGGCTTTTACCGAGTGCATACATATGTGCATATGTGAAATTAACATGGGGATTAAGTTATACCGAGAGTATAACTTAATCCCCATGTTAATTTCCTCCTTTCTTTCTGACGCCAACACTTTTGTGTGGTTTTGACGCGTACGATGTGAGTGCATGACCCGTGAGTGCTTGTCATGGCTTTGCCGCTTAACATTTTCCCTTCTCTTCACAAATTCAACACTTCCAATATTATTTTTCGAAATTACTTTGATTTCTTTGTTTCTTTCCTCTCCGCTTAGCCCGGTGTTGCACGGGCTTTTACCAAGTGAATAACTTCATCCCTATGGAAATTTCGTGTTTCCCTCAGGCCGATAGCACTTATGTGCGCGATGAGAGTGATTTCTTTAACTATGTCATTAAAACTCCCTTTTTCGAAATTTGTTCTTGCGTTGGTGTGGTGTTCTAATTATTAGAGATGGGGTGAAAGCTCAGGTGTCGTCCTCGTCACTTGACCATGGTTGAAAATTTCGAGGTCCATCGCCAATATCTCGCGAACAGTGCGAATTTAAAAATCACTCACTCAGTTTTCAGTTCTTTCGTTGCAATTTTTTAGTCCCCGGAAACGAAAATGTAGTCTTTTTAAAGATAGTTGTATGTTAAAAAAAGACAAAAAAGTAGAAATTTTTCAAATTTCAAAATTTTACTACTATTTTAAATATTGAAGTAAAATTGTGAGGATTTTTTGAAATATTCGACACACGGGAAAAATGTTTCATGCAATTATCTTTATAAAAGAAGAAATTATTAAATGATTGTTTTAAGTATTTTGAGTGTTTTATTAAAATTTGTTTCGAATGCATAACATACTGCCATGGAAATTCACCTTCCTTTATCAAAGTTCCTGGTATGTGTGTAACGAATAACACGAAAAGTAATTCATACCCAACGATTTAGAAATAATTTTCATAAAAACGCATCAGTTTTAACACTATTTTAAAAAATTCGGAAAAAATAGAAAATATCGTTATTTTACAAAAAAATTATACCGTATCGTGGCGAAATAAATGATCTTTCCGATTCTGTAATTATTTTTTGTCTGATTTGAACACCGAAAATTCGATGACAATTTTAAGATGGTCGAAAACGTCGGATGACGAAAAAAAATTTTTTTTTACTCGCCAAAGTTACTGATTTCCCCCTGTTTAAGGCAGAATTTTTTTAGTGTAACCCTTGAGTTAGATGCGGTCGAAGGCAAAACATGTCAGAAGTCTTTGGCGCAAAGCTAATTTTCGACGCCAATGTTTGGCTAAATGTAAAATCGCGTATTTTGAATTATTTTAAAGATCATTACTTTCATTTTAAGGGCATAATTTTTACGTTAATGCTCTCAAACATCACCAACTATTTGCAAAAATAACGTACTTTGAAATAAAAAATGTACAAATTACTACTTTTTAATTTATTTCTCAAAAAAAAACATAAGTTTACGAAAATCACAACTTTTTTTTTAAAATCCGTAATTTTGAAGCAATTTTTTCAATCTTCGTATATGTTACGGATAATATTACTGTACACACGGAAAAAAGGTTTTGTGAGATTATCTTCATAAATGACGAAGTTATTCAATGTGAAGTAAAAATTAAGACTACTTTTAAAAAATTCTGTAAAAAAAAAGTTTGGGGAATTTTATTTTTTAAATGAATGGATCTAAAAGAGAAAGGCTTGAAGTTAATTAGTGTAGAATGTCGATTTAATAACACGAAAAGTAATTCATACCCAACGATTTAGAAATAATTTTCATAAAAACGCATCAGTTTTAACACTATTTTAAAAAATTCGGAAAAAATAGAAAATATCGTTATTTTACAAAAAAAATTATACCGTATCGTGGCGAAATAAATGATCTTTCCGATTCTGTAATTATTTTTTGTCTAATTTTGACACCGAAAATTAGATGACAATTTTAATATGGTGGAAAACGTAAGATTGCCGCTCGGCCGAAACGGAAGGGAAGTTCCGCCAAGTAAACAACCGGCAGGAGTAAAACAATTAGGCGTTTTAAGGTTTTTAATTAATATCTTTTTAACTAATTACAATATCGGAATATAAATAGGCAATACGGCTTCCCCGGAAAATTCCCGATCTTTTGGTACCTTCCGCGACTTTCTGCGTGGTGCTGTTCGTGAGAAGATAGACGCACATAGATAGATAGATACGTTTGTTTACCTTCGAATTTTAATAGGTGTAGATTAACGTTATACTTACACTAATATTTTGTAAAATGATGGGTTTTCCTTTTGAATTTCGAAAATCTTTTAATTGTAAGAAAACAAAAGATATTCAGATTATTATTTATTTATTTGTTAGTAATATTCCGAATGTGAAATATTCTATTTCAGTCAAAAACCTGAAAAAATTGGAAATATAAATATTAAAGGTTTCGTTTGTGCACGTTAGATAAAAATAATACCACAAAGAATGAATCGTATACACTCAAACCTGTTTTTGTGCGGTCTTTTTTTGTGCGATTTTTTTTTGTGCGGTAAATAAAAATTTCAATCAAATTGAACATAATTGACGAAGTTATCAATAAAAAAAAATCAGTAGGATTGATCGGTCATTTAGTTTTTTCGATTTTTTATGAGTAGTTTTTATATTCCAAAAGGAGCTTCAGTCGTGCATATCTGGCTACCGGGACATATACAAGCGTCTAGTGAAACAACAGTCGTCGCAAAAACTAATCACTGACTATATGGTACCTGAAAAAAAGTCAACTCTAAACGGGTGCGAGATAGTATCTTCAAGTGACGAAAGCGATTTTGAACCAGTTTATCACAGGAAAGTTCGCGTATAAATTGTCAGACTGCGAAGGATAATGTTTATACGTTTTGAAAAGTTTTGTTTGTGTAAAATAATCACATAATATGTAAATAAAATATTTAAAAATGTTCGCGAGTGTATTTTTTAAATCAGATTCCAAAACGTTTGGCGAAATTCCAGGTATGTACTAGTTATTTCGTAAGGTTTTGAGTTATTTTAAACGTGAGACTTTTTTATGTGGTCCCTATTCACTGCATAAAATTTTTTTTTTTAATTGTGTTCCGAAAACTATATTTTATAGCTATTCGTGAAGTTTTGTGCAATTTTTTTTTATGCGTTTTCTTTTATGCGGTCCCTATCCACCGCACAAAAACAGGTTTAAGTGTATTTACTAAAGAGAAAAATTTGTAAAAATTGAACTTTTTAAAAAATTTCCAAGCTAATCTTTTTTATCGAACAGAAATCTATTTTTTGAAGTTTTGCTTTTTCGTGCACGTGTCTCTATCAATTTGGAGGGGGAAAAACAGTTTTCTGTCGTGAACGTGACTTTTCAGCAATGACTCTTTCAAGAGAAGTTTTTATTTTGATCAATAGAATGTTTTATCCCCGACTGAAGATGTTGTTATTACGCTTCCGCGGGTCTTCTTTTACCCTCTTCACTACCTTGTGTATGTTTTGTATTAATGAGGGGCGGTCCACAAACTGCGTATTGGGCTTTTCGCTGTTGGGGTTAATATATCTAATATTATAAAACAGGGCTCGGCAACCCATTGTAGCTGTGCTGTGCCAAACCAATTTATCAATATGAGTAACAATATCAATATGAGCCACACAGTAGTAAATATTTGAAATAATTCAATTTTTCTGTGATAATATATGCAATGGAGGTCAAAATATAAAGATTTAGTTACATTGATTATGCATCTTTTTAAGATATTTAGAAGCACCCGAATGTGTACGTTCTTTGTATATTCGCCATCTGTGAAACGCTTGCCTTTGGCAGCTACACAACAACACGTTGTGAAATTACCAAACTACAATCACTCGCCGTAGGTTTGTTTCTAACTGTTTGACAAAAAGATGTTTCTTATATCCAGCAACAGCTCATTTTATAACCACATTTCTTATCCGCATTCTTAAATGTGGATTGATATCTAGTTGGTAAATGTTTTTGTACACATGATGTTCAACGTACGACGCTGTCGCGATTTAACACACGCACAACGATATCTCTTTGTTGCAAGAATCCGTATTCATTCGTCCAAGAGTCTTGAAAACTTCGAATATCAACCTTTATTTTTTAGTGGCCATTTGAATTAAATATGTAGGTATGAATCGATACAATAATAAAACAAATAAAATACTAGTTTTCACAAAAAATCCGAGAACGTGTCGTAAAATTAAAGGTAGCGTATAACGCAGGACGTGCATCAAACTAAATTCTATTTTCGACTGAAATCATACTCGATACTTATGTGTCGACACTGCGAACTAAACGAAGGAAATAAAATGCTCCAGAAACATTTAAGCAAGGTGATTTAACTTAACTTTGTAGCGTGCCATAGGTTGCCGACCCTTATTATAGAACTTCAAGTTAATGAAATTTGCATTACAAATTATCTATCATTGAGTCTGTATATCTAGTATTGCATACATGTAGTAGTATATATTTTTACTCTTGTCGTATAAATATTCTTATGATTAATTCAGTCCTTGTTATTTTAATTAACTATCAAAATAGAAAATTTTAACCATAATATGGTAAATTGCTTCAACTTGATTACATATCCATGACCTGATTTAAGCAACCGCAGTAGCCGAGTGGTGAGTTCGTTGGTGTTGTTTCATTCAATTCTTGTTTTCCAGTACTGATTCTATTAAAAGACCCGACTTGTACAGGTTGAATGCACGTTAAATCTGTCGAAAATCTAAAATACTTACGTTGATGTGGTGGGGAAGTTATGAGTAAAATGCTAGAGCTCGCAGGTGTCGGCAACCTGTGGCAGTCTACACTACTCTACGAATTTGTCAATTTTTGAGTGGTTGGAAATTGATAAATTTGTAACGAACCTAATATCTTAAGAATTATGGACATTCAAGGAATTATATATAAAAAAATCAAGCAAAATGTACAGCTATTTAGAAATTTATGAATGTCATTGCTGGAGAGATTTAACTGTTTGAAGAGAGAAAATTGCACGTACTCTGCTTTCCGCTTTTGGTACTACACATCTAAATAAAAAAAATCTTTCCTCATATAAAAAATATTTCGAGTCCGCAAAGAAATTGTTCAACAACTGAATGCTCAGATCGAGTCAAAAGTCAAATTATACCCCTGATTATGCGATATGAAAGTGGAGTGGCGCAAGCATCAGGTTCGCATTTACATTTTATTTATCTTTTTATTTAATTATAATGAGGGGACATACTTATATTTTATGCCGTCTATTTCTTATTTGTTTAAAAATACATAATATCTGTACAATTTTAATTTATTTTTTGTTGAAGAAACAGTTATATTTTATGCTGTTTATTTTTATGTTAAGAAATATCCTTAAATGATGCAAAATTAATGTATAATAAAACTGTAGATCTATATCATTGATCTCTGTTCTCTGCATGCATTACCGCGGGAATTGAATTGCTTCAAAAATAACCTACTGTGTGGCACGCTGAATCCTATTAGTAGATTGGTTTGGCACGCCACAGCTCAAAGGTTGCTGACCCCTGTGCTAGCTTATCGATGTCACCCTCATAACTTAGCTGTGGTTAAAAATTATTAAGTTCCTTGCCAGTAGCCCCCGTGTTGCTTCTAAATCGGACGTTAGATAGCAATTACTTTTTCCAAGACCCAGTTGAAATAAAGATTTTCGTATTAAGATCTAGTCTTAAATATTTTGGTGAAAAAATTTGGAAAATGTAATGCAATAACTGAGCTAACGTTTAGAAACCAGTTCAATCCTATAGCGGACAAATGCTGAAAATATTTATTCTTGTATACTTTTAATTCGGTGGTACTCTTGCCCTTCTCTTTCAAATACGATAATAATTTCCATTGAAATAATCTAATTCTTTAGCTTATATGTCTTGTCCAAATAGGGCTAGGTTGGCAAAATCCATGTTAAAAAATTAAAAATAAAATTAGGGGTTATTGTGCCAATGATGTCTAGTTTATCTAGAATTTACTAACGGTGATTTAATAATGTCTTTAATAGATAAATATATAAAACAATATGACAGTAACTTCTGCATTAGCTTAATTGACTTCTTAGCTTCTTAAAGGTTAATTAATTTTTTTGCTCCCAAATGTTAAGTCCCCAAAATTGCCGTCTTTCTGCATCAAATCTGCTACAATTCCTTCCGCCTGCAGACTCTTGAACAATGTCATATCCATATTACTCTTGGTTCATCCATTAAATCCTTCATAACATTTACATTGCTTTTAAAAGTATATCCTGTAATGGTAATAAATAACATGCATCCTTTGTAATTCTTTACAACACGTACCTTTGTAAGTTGCCAATTGTTCGATTTTATAGCTGTCATCGACTTTTTCCAAAATGCTTTTTACGCGTTCATTTTAAATTAATAAACATTGAATCAGTGCATTGAGCTTATAAAAATATGTTTTTGTATTTTTAGAAACATTTAGTGTTGAAAAAAAAATTACAAAATGTGATTACGATTTAAATGCGGGGAATTTTGTCAATAAAACTGCTCGTTGTTATATTGCTCAAGTTCGAAAATTTTTAACTATTGAACAATCTTTTGAAAAAAAAAAATTATTCTGGTTTTTGTATATTATTACTACACACGGGGGGGGGGGGAATATTTCGCTTGACCATAAAGAAATTTTTAGTCTGTGATAATATTACAGTACTTTTTAATCGGAATATTTCAAGAAAAAAACTAAAAGGGATGATCGAATTAAAGATTTATCTAGGCTTCGAAAGCTTTTTGTATTCGAAAGTATTGTGCAATCCAAATTTTGTTCTCTTATACTCATTTTTTCATTTAATGTGATTAAGTGCAAGAAAAAAAAATCATTAATAATAGCTTTATTTCAATCACAGTTTGAAAATAAAAATTCTTTTGAAGTTGTAAGCATTGGGGATGTCCAAAATTTGTGTTCTGAAAACTTCAGTTTTTGCAGTTTTCATGTTCTTAGGAGTTGCGGTCATTATAGTCTTTATAGTCCCCCCCTCTTTTTTTTAGAGCAATTCGATTAGTTTTTCAGTTATCTTTAAGTTGGTTTTAATAATTAAATTTTGAGTTTTATTTTTTTACATATTCGTTGTTTAAATAATGATAAACATAAAATTATACCCATAAAATTATTTACGTTTAAAGTATTTCACAGTAAAGCTAGGCGAATTTGTCTTCGATTTTGCAACATACTTAAAGAAATCCATTCAATAATTTGATCTACTTTAAAAAACGTACAGTATATTAGTATATGCAAGTTGATTGTGTGTGTGTGTAAAAATGAAATTTCATTATCAATAAATAATTCTTTTTCATCAGTGCCTCGTTATGCTTTTGGGATTTCAGCTCTGTGTTATGAAAGGTTTTCCGCAATAGGTATTGCATCGATCAGTTTTTTTTTCGTATTTCTTTGTTCATATTTTCACCTGTTGAAATTTGATTTGTCAGTGTAGCTGTTAAATCGAGATCTGTTAACCAAATTCAAATCGAACCGTAGTTATAATGAATTGTTTTGAATTGAATATGATATTTATGTTACACAATTGTGAGTATTGAATATAATTTTGTCCTGTTCCTCTTTATTGCTTATATACGCGGGTGAAATTTCGGAAGAAACACTGAAGATTGTTTAAAATCTGTGACAATACGTGCAAATGTTGTTTAAAAATCGTTATAGTTTTCGTTGGGGGAAAAAAATGTGGTATTTACAATGTGAAATATAGCGTCGAACATATTTTTTTATATGAAAATTTATTCTTCTTGTAATAATCTTTATTTCCATTATTTATTTCAAAATAATTTTCTTTTAATCTGAGTTGCTTTTCATGTTTGATAGTATTGTTCATCTCTGTTTTTTTCCAATTGTAATTTGAACTGATATGTTAAATTCTTTCAGTTCTCTGTTTATCGTATGCATATAGTTCTCTTTTCAGTTCTAAGTGATCTGCACTCATTCCGAAAATAATGCTTTTCTTTTTAAATCTATATAATATTTTCTCAGTTTCCCCCTCTCCCAGCAAGTTTTAGTAGATTCTTCATGGACGTAGTAAAAATTCAAGGGTTTTTGAAATATTTAATTTATATTGTTTTTTGTGTGGAGTTCTTAACTTGTCTGTTGTTAAAATTATTATTTTATCTTCAGAGACGAAAATATTGCTCATTTTCTTAAAATTTCCCGTAAACAATGTAATTACCAGATTATTATTTTCAAACCGAGTCTTTTAAAGATTACGTTTTATTTTAAAGACCGTCCCCTTTTCTTGAATAGTAGATTGCCTGTGATAGGTCTGCGCCTCGAATCTAAACAGCTGGGGGGCGGAGCTACGATGCCGTATTCGCGGTGAGGGAGAAAGCGGGTGACAGAAGAGCGCTGCGTCTGTGTACAGTACGGTGCGAATTATTCTTCCCGAACGTGCCGGGAGAGAAGGATTTTATTATTATTACATAGGGGTGCTGACTCATTGTGATTTTGTATTTTTATACCAATTCGCATACTCTGGATATTTGTGTTTCTCACTATTTGAGAATCTCATTTTTCTTTTTTCTAGTTCACTACAAATATCACTCTAGTTGTCACATTTATTACTCCTGACAATAAAAGTTCGTATTTAAATTTAGTAGCAATAGCCGAGCCATTGTTGATAAAGCTTTTATATTTTACATCGAGTCTGTCCATTTTTAAACGCTTTGCGTTTTTGCAATGTTTACGAATTTAGTGCAGAGATAGTATAAAATTGCTTATACTCTTTTAGAAGTGCATTTATATATGCAAATTGATGAATATAAATTTTAACTATTGTAGTTAAAATTTTTCATATTTCAACTCGATATTTTAATACTCACATTTTTCTATGTTTCATGATAGTCGAGTGATATTTGGCGTCATTATATAAATCTATCTAATTTGGTATCTTTAATCCATGCCAACAACAAAGTTAAATCTAGAAAAAAATAATTCACAAGTTGTCACAAATGGAAGTGGACATTTAACCTCAGAAAACATATCCTCCAATGGAGAAAATCATTTGTCTACATCCAATTCAATTTTGCCCAATAGCAATGGGATACTTGAAGGACATGTTTCGTCTACTGGTGATGCCCAACCCCCCTTTGCTGTGGAGTCTGACCAGAATTTGCTCCTAAAGCTAAACTCAATGCAAACATGTGATTCGGATTTGTCGGGTAAAACATGCAAGTTCCTGGATGGTGCTGGATTTACCAATGGGGACATGATACTAAATTCTGGAACAGTGAACCATAATGGCTCTGTCAGCAATAAGGAGCTGCATTCAGAGTTCAGTGATAGCCAGCCCAAGTCTTCCTCCAGTTCCAAAAGTCCAGATCTTAGAGTTAGGTTTTCGGATGGTACAAATGGCATTCCTCCAGTGGATAATCATGTTGACTCTTCTGATGAACAAGTTCCTGATGAAAACCATTCCATTGGTGCTACTGGTTGTGATACCCAGTTGGATTCTCCAACTGAAGGTGCTACAGGTGGGAACCCAACATTATGGCTTGGAGACGATCACATGTTGCTGCTTCCTGGCAAGAGTCACTCAGAGGAAACAGATTCAAACTCCGGTACAAGTGAAACCAAATCATTTGAAGGATTACTCTCACCTAATGGTACAAGTATACTGTGGGATGAAGATACAGATTGGATATTGTTGTTTGATAACATGATTCGATATGCTGATAGGAAGCAGCAACGTACAACTAGGTCTTGCGGATGTAGAGGTAAGTCCATTGTTATTCACCTCTAACAGAAAGATTGTTTGTGAATGTCTAAATCAAAATTTTTGATACATGAATTAATCCTCCAGAATTTCTACATTTTGGTATCAGGCTATTAAAAGCATTTTTCATACAAGCAGACGATTTTTTTTGTCCCTATTGTGCTCTTATTTAAATGAATTTTTATTTTAAGGAGTTTAAAAAATTTCATTAAACATTAAAATGTTATGCTGGGTTGGATTCATTTGCCGTTGTATTAATTTGATTATGTAGATATGTCAAATGTACTGCATTTTTAATCCATTTTCTTTTTAAAAAATTAGTCCTTTAACCTCTGTTTTATTTTGCTGACGATTCTTTGTAATTCAGTAAGGAAGTTTATTCGTAAGATGTGCATGAATTTATATACTAATAAATTTCATTGCTTTGAAATATTTTTAAAGAAAGACATGTTCTAATGTAGTGCATACTAACATGTACTATTTTAATCTTTAAATAACATAGCTATACATATAATAGCGTTATATTTTGTCTCATGGATCTCTGTTCAAGGCTGACCATAGCTGTTGAACCCGTTTGATACCTCTGTAACCCCTGTTGAGTGATTATAAATCAAATTTTAGTTTTACTCTTCACAAGTTCATTAATTTAAAGGCTGAAAATTATTCTTGCTTAAGCGCAGGATGTTTGTTTTAAACAGTAGTGTTTGATCAATCATGTTAAATGTGTGTATTGTAAATGCAATGACATGCTTTTGAGAAACAATGAAAACAATTTTTTTTGTAGTGCCATCAATTCATATTTATTAAAATTTAAAGATTCTTTTCGATTCAGAATAAAAAAAATAAGTACTTTATTCTAAATGAAGTTATTCTTAGACAACTATGTAACGCTTAATTTTTACTCAACATCCAAAATTGTGTTTAAAAAAATGGGATTAAGATTTTAAATCATGCTCAATTTGTGTATTTATTCTACGCAAGTTTGTTTTGTAGCAAAAGAAAAGAAAGTGGGAAAAATAAATTTTAATGTTATCTAAAAGCTATTACGTAACGCGGAAAGAGCGTTTTTGAACTTGAAAAGAAACCATTATCGTGTATATACACACATCTTCCTGTATTACCAACTAATGGAGAATATTTGAAAGGAACATTTTTCGAAGAAAATTGCTTTTAGCCTTTTGTATTCTACAATATGATCATGTGTAATTTGACTGGTAAAGGAAAAATGAAGCAGGATGTAGCTTTCGCATCCACTGCTCTATTCTTTCTTATCTTCTGTATAATTTTTTCCACTCTAAAAAAATCGAAAATATTTAAGATCGATGCACGTGTCCTTCTAGTAAAATATGGATTTTCCTGTGGACTCAGATTTCTATGTCAACTTAAGATACTAGATGAGAACTTATGTTATTTGTTACTGGAAGTCTGCTCAATGATGAGGAGAGCTTGTTTGGCAGTTTGTTTTAAGACATTTACTTCTTTAAAATAATTGTTTTAATAGAGAAGGTGGATAATTCTGTTCTTGAAAAGAAATTTTTTTTCATTTGTGTTTCACGTGTATAACCAAGTAAAGATTTCGCAGTTATCTATTCAAGTTCAAACATTAGGGATGCTTCAAAATCTTTCCATTTTATACCTGCCAATAAGAGTAGTATGTTCTCTAGATTGTGTAATAAATGACTATGAGTAGCTTAATTATTATTCTTTACCAAACGATTATTTATTTTGAATCAAGTTTCTTAAATTATCGTATTATAAATGAATTTAAAAACAAAATATTTTTATTATCTTGTCCCCCCCCCTTTTATTATGTGTAAATATCACATTGTTTCAAATATATATCTAACTTAAAGCGTGTATTTTTTCTTGCTTGTTTAATTATTTTTTCCTCGAATCGTTAAAATTCAAATAATTTTTCTTATTTTCTGCATTAAATTACTTTATACTTTTATTGAAAGTCTTTTTTTGTTTATTTGAATTTGAAGTGAGCTGAAGATTCGAGATTATATATGCATTTTGTTTTGAATTTTTTAAAAAACTTATCCCTTTTCGACGTTTTTTTTTTTTTTTTTAAGAATAAATTTTATTTGAAAGTTGTCTTTCACTTAATCTTTTTCTTTCTTTGAAATGTTTTATTTATCACTCTCTGATTTTTATTGAAATGAACCATGTGCGCTATTAAATGTGTTGCTAAAATGCATTTTATATATGTTGTTGACTTCCAATTAACCTATGTGGCGGCAGTAGCCTTGTGCTTATGGTCACGAACTTGTGGTCAGCATGTCTAGGGTTCGAGTTCTGATGCCACTGAAAACCCGCCGTGTAGAGGGGCTGGTATATCGTTATATTTGTTTAGTCTCAAAGACCTTCCGTTGGCATGGTGTGGTGGTTTGAAGAGGGAGGTGTCAGCTCAGGTGTCATCTTCGTCGCTTGACTGAGGTTTGAAATTACGCTTCCGCTGATACCCTTCGTATTGCTTTATATATATAGTGCGGCATTTGATATAACACTCTCCAATTAACTATTCATGTACAAATATTTTTTTTGTCTTCATTATTTTCTTTTGGGTGTAAACAAACTTTGAAATATTAAAAGTTTTGAATATTTTTTTTTTTTTTTTGTTGCTTGAAATAGGTAAATGATGCAAAATGTAGATTGCATGAACAAAAAGTGTATCTTGAGAAAAAGAATAATTTTGTGTTCAGATAATCTTTTTCCGAATTATGCAAAAATATAAAAATTTACTCATAAATTTTAATTGAGCTTCTGGTTAGTTTAATTTGTTTGTCTTCTGTTTTTTAAATTGAGGCTTGTCTTTCTTTTTGTTTTGTTATCGTCGCCGCAGATACTGAGGTTTACACCCCCTCTGCCTTGTTTTTTTGAAGCATACCCACCCTTTTAACCTTGCGTCACTCCCGGCACGCGAAAAGAGAAAGCCAAGAAAAAATACTATTGTTCTTCACACATATAGGTTGTACGCACAATAACCTTGAAAATAAGTAGAAATTTTTTAAAGAAATTCGTTCAGTGGTAATAAATTTTTATTTTCTTTCGCTGTCCTCCTTTAAAACTACATTTCTTGTGTTTTTCATAAAAAAAAAAGTATAAAAAAATAATTTTTTTACGGAATACGGGTGACGTGGAAATGTTTTTTCTTGTATTTTTGAAAAGAAAAGTAAGAGCTAAGGGAAAAAGAATAAAGAAAAACAATGTTATTTTTAAGGTCGCTTTTTTGTGTTCCTTTGCTTTAGTTAGTAGAGAACGTGTCGTGCATTTTTACTGTTTTGCCTTATCAGTATTGCAAATTGAGTCTTTTTGAAGGCTACTACCGTGAACAGCCCGTGAATTTTTTTCCTTCATTTTTCTTCTTTGGACTTTTTGTTTTTGTTGAGAAATCAAGCAGAAGTGAGACGGAAGTTATATACGCGCACGTGCAAAAATTTATTTTCGGAATAGTGAGTTTCCGGGGAATGAATTTACCAGGATCCCTAAATTATTTAGTTGCAGTGTAATTTCGGAAGTTGTAGTGGTTTTTCAGTGGAAATTCCGAGATAGTATAAAAGAAAAAAAACCTGGCGTATTTTGTTTTATCAGATATCTTTTTTCATGTTAGTAGTATTCAATGGTTTTGCAATGGGCTAAAAATTCACGAAGGTCACGTGATAAATGCAATCACGTGCTCTATGAATTCAAAACTGACACTAAACTTGTTATTATTTTCCTACTTGCAAAGTGTAGATAAAGTTTCAGATTTGATATTGGGTAAATATGTTCAAATATTAAAATTCTTCAAAAAGTTTTTCAAAATTAAAAAAAAAAAATTCTGATTTTTTTTTGTTTTTTGTATTTTTAAATCAAGTGCATATTGTTTACCTTCATGCTTTATTATTGTTGACAAATATGCACTACTTAAAAGAAAATTTCTGCAAAAAGCAAAAGTTGGCGACAGTGAAGGGACTCATTTGTAGGAAACACGTTTGTGTTACTGACTTCACATGAATTTAGAAATTTAGCAGAAAGTTTAAAAAAGAATTTAAGTCTTATACATTGAATTTATATTGATTTTTTAAAAACATATTTACCGATTCATTTTACTTCACAATGTTAGAATAATAATTGATTTCCTTAATTATTTTTGTCTCTCTCTTACTCTTTGTAATTACTCTTTAATGATATTTTTTTTATATAATTCTGCTTGAAAAATGAACAGAATTTAATTAAGTGACATAGTTATTAAAAGAATTTTATTTTAATTTTTTAAATTTTATTTAATGTAAATTGTTGCGTATGCTTTTATTTTTTATGAATTTCAAACTGGAAATTGCATTTTTAAGGGGAAGCCCGTCAGTTGTTTAACATCTTACATGACATCTAGATGGCGTTGACTTTTGCGAAATTTTTGGCACAAATATTTTTCTGAAGATTCCCAAGATGGGCAATAAATTTCTCTCTCGGGTACTCCTCTCAACAAAATTCTCCCCTCAGCGAAAGCCGACGCTCGCTAAGAAATGGGGGTAGGAGGAGGGGGGTCACAATCGTAAAATTGGTAGTTCTTTTTTCTTTTTCAGGGGAGGGAGGGGGAAAAACAGCAGGGAATCTTGTCCATGGAAGAGTTATTTCTGGACAAAGATCACACCACGAAAACCCGAGTGTAATGTTAATCCTATGGAGTTTCTTATAATTCAATTTACGTCTAAGGTATTGCTTTTAACTGTATGAAACAAAATGCATCCTAAAGATAAAAAAAAAATTAATGTTTCTCTTGATTTCGATTTTTTTAAAAAAAGATGTAAGATGTTTTCCGCAGTGTTGGATAAAACGACATGGAGATCCCTAGGCAGTCCAGTTCTCGGGGCCCTGTAGCCTAATAATCTTATTACACAACATTTTAGCAATATATTTCATTGCACAAATAAAATAACAGATAATCTGCGAATTAAAAAATATGTAACTAAACACTAATTATTTATTAGAATCTGTAATAAAAACTAATTCTTGCAGCAAAAAATAGCTAAATATTTGGGTTTATTTTTATTTTTGGGGCCCCTAAAAAGAGTGGGGCCCATAGGCAATCACCTACTCCACCTAATGAGTAATTCGGCACTGGTTTTTGGGGAATCCCATTCCACACTTAAAAGAATATATCTTAAAATAATATTTAAAGTATATAGATAAACATATATTTTTGATGTTATATGAATAGAAAATTTAAAATTTTTTATTTCTTATTAGAAAATTTTATGATGTAATGTTAATGTTATTTATTCATTGATAATATTAATTTGTGATCCAAATGTCACCTGCGCATGCATCATATTTAGTAACTGAGATATGTGTTCACATTTTTTACACAAACTGTCGGCCCTTGGAAATTATGTGCAGTAGCATTTCATATTCCGCGTTTAATTCGTTTTTATATTTTGTTTTTGTAGACACTCGCGTTGAGAAATATTTTTCACTTACTAAATACATTTTTGTGAATGGCATTAAAATGTTCACAGCTATGTGAGAAATTCTGCGTATTTTGCAAGAATTGGCAACCTAAAATTTTGGTGTTCTAGCTTAAAATTTAAATTTTAGCATTGAATCTCTTGATATGTCGATAAATTGTTCCATCTTCTTCATTATAGGTGTTTCCCCCCCACAAATGTAAAGGTTTCAGAATATTACACTAACTAGTAAAAATTACTTTGTGGAACTCGGGATAGCAAACAATAGTATATTCATAATCTAATAGATAAGAAAAAAAGTTTTAAATTCATTTATTATAAAACAATAAAAGTTTAAAAAGTTTTTCACAACAAAGTTAAGTTATGTATAAATAAAATTTTAATTTTAATGTATGAGATCATTTTAGATAATTGTGGTTATACGAACTTCATGAGAACTTGAATCCGTTTTGCATACACATTTATAATTTTTCTTTTCGATTTTTTTTTATTGTGACTCGTGGAATCAAGGTTCTGTGGAACACAGTTTGAAGATCAATGCTCTAGATAAAATGATGTAGAGAACGAAACTGTTTTTTTTTCTGAATAAATGATTTCAAAGAAGAATGAGTGGATTTAAAGCAATGAAAAACTTAATTTCACGTTTTAATATGCTGTATTAAATGAACAAACAATATGATACAATTTTACATTCATGCGATAGAAAAGGGGTTGGCAACCTATTTCACGTGTGGCACGCGGCACAATTCTCAGTGGCACTCTGCACTACTCAAGAAATGTGTCAGTTTTTGAGAGGATGGAAGTTGATAAATTTGTAATGGATCTTATTTGAAATAGATCTCCAAAATTAGGACAATTACGAAATGTCAAAAAAATTGGAAAGGTAACTCCAAAGATAAATTTACAGCTTTTTGTAATTTATTGAATGCCATTGCTGGAGAGATTTAATTGTTTCAAAAGAGAAAATTGTATGCACATGCTCTCCGTTTTTGGTTCTAGTTATCTAAGTAAGTAAAAAATATTTTCCTCACAAAAAAATATTTCGAGTCCGCATAGAAATCAACAAAGAGTTATCTCAATTTTCTTCTAAGACCAATTCTTACCTATAAAATATAATTAAATATTTCAAACAAAATGCGCAAATATAACTTCATTACATTACTTTTAATTATAAATAGCGGTACAATAGCAACGTGTATCTGAAAAATATTTAAACAATTTTTAAATAGGAAGTACAAACAAAAAAAAAATATTACAATTTTTTCCCCAGCGTTTCTTATACAATTCTGAAATTATCAACATTGATAAAAGCATGATATATTTTATGCTGCATATACATATAGATTAAAATACAATTTTTAAATCACATACAATTATTGATTTAATATACAATAACATAATTTAACATTGATACCGTTGGATAACCATAAGATTATTTAATTTTTACGCATATTTGGCAACAAAATAATAGTATTGTTTTATGTAGTGGATGACACTTGATGCTAATACAGTTTTTTCAAATATTTATCTATTAATTACCAATTAATTAAATAAATTAATTACCGGTTTTCGACACCAACTTAGATTCGTCTCCATTATTGTAACATTGTAAATGCTAAAACAAAACAATGACAAAAGTTGGCGCCGAAAACCAGTTTTTCATCCAAACTAGCCAAACCGGTGCGCATTGTTACAACAATTCAGACAAATCATGCTTTTTTTCAATTCCTACTATAAGTTCACTCTCTCCCTATACATATATCTATATATATCTTGTTGAAATTTTCAATCGTTGATAAAATACTTTGTATTCATTCATTCAAAGTAGGAAATTGTCTTAAAATTTGTTTTATATTACTTGTTTCCCTTGAAAATGAAATTAATCTAACAGGAAATTGCGCTCAAACTTATCGGACGAAAACCTGCAGCATCAATTACGATGTACAAATATATGCATTGAGATCTATTGAAAAAACTCAGTGAAAGAGTTGAGAAACAAATATCTCACTAATCAAATAAATTTAAATAATATTATTTGATTCATTGCATTTTCATTATTATATCTTTGTTTGTATACATATAAAAATAATGAAACAATAATAATTCGTTCTGTTTTAAATTTTTACTCCAATAAATGCTTGTAATAATCCAAATCTATCATAGAGATATATATTTTTATATGTGGCCCGCTGAATTGTAATGTTTTTCCGAAGTGACCTGCAAGGTCATTTGGGTTGGCCATCCCTGTTCTACGCAAAACCCCATCAGAAGTATCACCAAAAGAGAGGACTCCCTTCCCCCTCACACTCTGCAGTTTCTTCAGCTCTTTTCTGTTTTATTACCAGAGCAATAAAAGTTTCCTACCCTCTCTCCCCCTTTTTTTGTACCTTTCTCTTCTTTCCTAGAGACTTCGGACCAATGTTTGTCGTGAACTAATGAAACACCGTTTACATATTTAGAAAAATTTAATTTTTTAAAAGATTATTCAGTGGATTATTATTTTGTGTGAATACTTTATTTCTAATTTAAAAATAAACTAGACCGAATCAATATTTAACTATAGTACTAAAAGAATTTTATAAAATTGTTATTTACATATTTAACTAAAATGGATATATTCCGAATTTAATTCTGACTTTGATATGTGTAAAATGTATTGCGCAAAGAAACCGCAGCCATCTATTATATTAAAATTTAGTCAGACTTGACCAGGGAATTGAAAATGTTCAATGTTAGAAAATACCAGTCAGTGTCGGTTTATCCATTGGGCACTTGGGGCGGGCGC
>BMAO01022708.1:177846-247462 GCA_019973975.1 Trichonephila clavata
AAGAAGCCAAAAAGTCAATAGACTAAAATGAAGACCTGTTATGATTTCTAAAGCTGTTGCTGAATTAGGACCAGCAAAATTAGGGTTAAATATATTTTATGGATCCTACCTTCCCCTGTTCAGCAGAAATTTTATACATAACAGGAAAACATACCAATATTGAAAAGTTAGGCCTAAAACCAACCACGTGTAATTTGCAACCAAAAGAAAAATAAAATAAAAATAATAGAAAATATGAAAGGAAATGAATCCTAACAAAATACAAATAAAAATAATTTTGAAAAGGAATAATGAAGCAAAAACTTACATGAAAAAATGCAAATAACCGGAGAGCGGGAAAAAAACTGTACGTACGAGAACAATACGCTAAATGATCGTTAAAAATGACGTGTTAAGTTGGTAAAACCAGATGCAAAAATTAGTGGCGCCACCTGGATAGTTTTTTTTGTAATTAAACAAAGCAAACAAAAACAAATTGAAAATAATAAAAAACAGAAGGAGAAAAAAACAAAGAATAATACTTAAACTTTGAAAAGAAGCATCAGAGAGATAATTTAGAAATATATTTAAAAATGAAGTTACTTGGATAGTTGTATTCCAAGCAATTATTGCGGATATAGCTTAAAATTATTTTGCTTAACATCATTATCTGCGACTAAATCGTTATTTTCTTTTTATAAAATTTAAGATGATATTTCTAAAAATAGATACACACACACACCATGTAGGTTACTTTCCCCAAAAGGCATTTTAATAATGTTAAAATCAAAAGAGTCTCTTTTATAAAAAATATTACTAATTAGGAATATTATTCTTAACAAATTAAATGTAGGTCTAAAAAAGTTTGCAGAGTCATTATTATAATTGGTTTTTAATAATTTCAGATATTGGGGATAATATTTAAAACTAGGAACAAAATTTTACTATATTACTAAAGATGATTAAGTCATCTATGTATCTAAAAAAGTAACAAGAATCGAAACTAATGTTATCATATTCATAAAAGTGCAGATAAATATTGGCTGAACAGTTACTCGCAGGTCCTCCTTGTGGAAGACCTTTAATTTGCTGATAATAAGAGTTATTGTGAAAAATATAATTTTCATATAGTACTAGATGAATAATTGAAAGATATTTATCATACTTAATTAGTTTATTCAAAGAATATTTGTTATAGGCTATTTTGAGAATTTTAACCATATCCTCAATATCTATGGAATTAAATAAATCTTCAAAGTCATAGGTGTGAATAGAAATAATTTTTTTATCTTGCATGTACTTAATGATATCCAAGCTATTCTTAACTATAATCGAATTATCAATACTGTCTAATGTGGATTAAATAATCTTTTGTAGCTTTCTACCCGGAAGTGTAATATAAGTTTTAAAGCCGTTTGTAATAGTCCGAAATTTAATAGGATTTTTATGAAATTTTGGAGTTAAGAAAACATGAGGAAATTTAATATCCGAAATGCGTAAATCTAATTTTTTATAAAAAAGCAGAAATTCGATTAAAAATTTCTCTATTGCTAGAATTAGATTTTTTAAAAGCATTATTTTCATTACAGCCCAAGCATGCTATATTGGAGTCAGCTAATGATGCGAAAGTGTTGGAAAAGTACGAAGATCTAATCAGTTGAAAGAGTTATCGTGTTCAGTGGGGTATCATCCCTTTGAGTTGTAAACCTAAGGGTCCATGAAAGGAAGGATAATCCCTCTACGAAGCTTGGAATCTCTCTCTCATCAACGTAACCCGTGCTATAAGAGTACTATGGATGACATATAAATGGGCGCGGCTATCAAATGAAATGAAACCTTAACATAACTCCGCGAAGCTGAGTATCCCACAACCGTCCTGGACGTTTTTAGACAAGTCTCCTCCACTAATCAGAGCTAAATGTAAAGTAGGGCTTTCCCCCTCAAAATATTGAGTCCAGTCCATTTGATTCCATGTAGATTACATGATCACAGTGGCCAGTTGTTATGGTTACGAACTGGTAGCTGGCGTGACATGAGTTTGAGCTAAATACACCAGCGTGTAGAAAGGCTGATGCACGTTAAATGTGTCATGGCTCAAAATCTTCCCGTAGGCGTGGTGTAGTAGTTTGGAGAGTGGGTAACTCAGATACCTTCCTCGTCACTTGACCGAGGATAAAAATTACGTGGTTCATCGCCAACAGTGGTGTTTATTAACTTTAATAAACACTTGTTCGTTCATGTAGATTGAATGCGGCACTGCATCTGGTAGTACACAAGGGTGAGAGGAATCAATGCAATGACTTCTGTCGCCTCAGCTCTTATTCTCTGAATCACCTGTAGATGATCATTTCCGTCATTGGGGTTGCAACTATATACGGTGAATTATTCATAAGTACACATCAGTAGCTGTGAGCGCTAATTGGATTATCACTATTCTATCGCATTTTGTCTCGCTCAGTCTACCGCTATCTTACTCTGTAGTGTTATGGTTCCCAGTTTCATCCCTGTTAACATCCCAAAATGTTAATATCGCTCTGACCGAAATGTTTAGGAAACTGGGATTAAATCGTCCTCTTTCTTAAGTCCAACTGCACTACTGTTTCAAACAATGACATGTGCTCATAATGTTCATAAATTCTTCTGCAAGGCTTTGCTGCAGTCTATATATTTAGATATATTTATTTTTTATATATATTTAGTCTATATATTATATCTATAGAGTTATATTTTAGCATTATAGTATCTATTTTCTCCTTTATATGCTCCGTTGCTATGCACTGGAGTTCAGATGGCCAATCATTGATCGTCAAACATTGATAATTTGCATGTTTTTTCATAAAGTATAAGCATACACATTTTCTTAGAATTTGGATAACTCTTTATAGGATGTTGATCTTTTTTTCATGTTCATTTCAATATTCAAATAGATGTTCAAATATGATCAAACATTAATGTGAAAACTTTTAATGTATTGATGTGAATAAACAAAATAATGTTCATCGTAGAAATAACTCGTAGGCTTCTATTTTGGTTAAGGGTTTGGTAACTGCTTGAGTTATTATGACTTTTAACGTGTGTCAATTACATTAAACTTTGCTCTTTAAATGATACAAAAGTTAAAATTTATAAGTTTAATTTTAATCATGTACCCTCTTATGTTTTCTGAGCTTTTAGCAAAATATATTCAATAGTTTCAATTTTAGCAATAAGTATTCAAGTATCAATATGGCATTGGATACAGCATCATTAAATTTTTTAAAGAAATTCTGTCATGATGAAAGGAGAAATAGAAAGTACACTTAAGTAATTCTAATTCGTAATCTTATAACAAAATAATCAACTTGCGAAAACATTGCACTTTTCTATGTCACTTCATTCTTTCAGGAAAATTAGTCTCTTATAAATCTCTTACCTTAATCTATCTTAGATAACTAAGTGCTTAGAACACGACACAGGAATGCTTTTCATTAAGCGACTGATGGCCTCATGAAAAGATTTCGTAATCCACGTAATCTAAGGCTGGAATTACGGAAGAATGTAGTTAATCAATGTTCGGATGAGAAAATGTCTAAAAATAAGGTAGCACATGTAACAATAGAAATGTTTTAAAGGAAAAGATGAACTTCATGGTAAAATGTTTGAATTTTCCATTTAGAATTTTTTTTTCATAATCGTATGTTTTCTGATCCAAATATAATCTTGAACTTTTAACAAATGTGTTTTTATTAAGAAAATAACTATACTCGATGCAGAATCTAATTTTGTGAAAAAGAAGGAATCTTTCATTATATTTTGTATGTTATTTGGTTTTTTATATAAATCTAAAGACGCACACTGTATTCTATTCCTATTTACATTTTTGTTGATGTTATTAAACGAGTTATATAGAACAAGATTTTAAGAAATCATATTATCAGAACGACTGCACATATTCCAATAAGTGATACACGAATGTAAAGAGAAAATACTAAGTTTTTTTTTCTGTTACTTACGTTCGATGTGCGACCTTCTTGTTACATTTCATACGTCAAATTTGTTATTCAGTCCGTTCCAGACATTTTGTAGCATCACTCGACCATTTGTTTGTAATTCTGCCCAAATTATTTCTCTTGTAATCCTCTATCGTTTGTTGTGTCATGAAAAATGATACGGTTCAAAATTTAATTTTTTTTCGTAAAATTTTCCATACCATTTTCTGCGGCATTCCAAGTTTACAGATGGTAACTGCCGCAGACTTCCGTGGACTTCCAACAAAACTCTGCCACACCCTCTCCTCTGTTTCTTCCGAGACGCTTCGCCGGCCGTTGCTTTTCTTTTTACTCAAGGGAATTGATGATACAGTCGGGGAATTCTCTTGTTGGTGTTGCTTCTTTTCCGTAGAGATTCCTAAATGAACATTTCACCGAAACAAACGAACATACCTGAGCATATTCTAATTCTCAAAAACTTTTCACTGTCTTTGTCACCTTGTTTGGATTTCAACCACAGTGATCTTTTATGTGCTGTTGATCAGTGTTGGAAAAAAAAACTTGGTATAGTTCTGTGAGCATCTTCTATTTGAAGTCACTCCATTGCCGTCCTGCCTACCTAAGAGAGTGGAAGGAAATGAACCACCACCAGAAACTTCCATAATAATTATTAATTTTATTACTAGTCAAGCACACTAATCAACCACAAATGAAACTACAAGAAGAGACCCTAGGAGTGATATAAAGAGAGCAATCTACACTAAGTAAACAAGCGCAAGTAATCTAATCCAATCTATCTTGGATTATTAGTTCTCAATCCACTTATTATAGTGGCAAACTCCAAACTTAACACAAATTGTGATGATGAATTATATATCACCTACGTATCATCGCAACAGTTCCTCTCCTCCTTCTATCTCACATTTACAAAACCTTGACTTTATATAGTCAAACTAATCTACATATCAAGGTTTCTTCTTGAGGCATGGCTGTAAATTAACGCAAAAGCTAGCCCCAAAGTTTCCCCAAGAGGAATATTCAGAAGGTCGCGTATAGATCCGTCACTGTTCTCTTTTCATTCATGTATCACTTATTGTAACATATGCTGTAGTTTCGAAAATAAATTTTTTTTTAAATAGAGTTCATCAGTCGTGCTTACCTTGTATAATGAAAAATTAGAGTAAAACACAAAAATCAACTTGATCTGTTTGGTAAAAAATAATAAAAATACAAGATGAAAAATGATAATGAAGGAAAATAAATTTTACTAAAGAATTTAGAGAGCAATTAAGCCATCCGAAGGAAAAAGGAATTCAATTTCATAAGAGAAGGAATAATTTAAAAAACTACTTGTGCTATATATGCATTTCACGTTAATTAGTTTAGTTTTTGTATTCAATTTTAGTAATTTTTCTAGATGTATGACTTTTTTAAATAAATTATGTTGAGATATTTCAAGTTATATATTGCAAAATCTTTGGTTGAAACACAAATTTTCCAATGTGATTTATTTGAATACAAGATGAATACAAAATCCATAATGAAGAAAAAAATACATGCAATTAAATATATTTTAGAGAAATTAATTCATTGAGGAAGAAAAATATCTAACAGTTGACAGAATTAAACTCCGGGAGTGCATTGAAGTTATTAATTAGGAGCTTACATCCAATGGGTTTGGGGCAACAGTAATACAATTGATAATACCAGAAGTCCAATGATTCATTGTTTAGATTTGGGGGAAAATATAGATAATTCACACTTTCGTCAAAAAAGATACTTTTGGTAAATTTTAAAGTTGTTCAACTTTTATAAAAATAACCATAATTAAAAATTAATTAAATTTAAATAATTATCTATTTTTATGGTCATATAAGTTTTTTTTGTGAAGAAGCTAAAGACCAAATTCGTTCCAGCAATGTTTTAGATACTTGTAATTTTGTAATAGAATTTATATTTGAAAATTATTGCTGAAAATGACCAATTATTTCATCAACCAATTAGTATTAATTTTTTAAGTATGCGGTAATGTAACTAAAAATAAAAAAATAATTTTAAAAAGTTCATATTTAGCGTGAAAAAATTATGTTTGATGATTATGTGTAAGTAATAATATGTGACTTTTACATTAAATTAATTGAAATTACACTTAAAAGTAATTTTGTTCGACATTCATATTCTTGAAAAATATAAAATAATTTAATGAAGCATTTAAAGTAGTTTTTGAATTTTTGTTTGCACATTTTTAAATTTTATGTTTATGAAGCTCTAAGTTTAATTTTGAAAACTGAAAATAATTTCTAAATATTCTTTTTAAGGTATCCGAACACGTTGAAAATGACCAGATTCAGTCAAGACAGATATTTTTGTTTCTTATTTTACTGAATAGAGCTATCTTTTGACTTTACAAAACATACTTTATTTTATTTCTACACTACCTGGAGGCCAAGTTACAATCAATTTTATAAATTTAGAAAAACCAGAAGTAGGTTTTCGATCAACCAGAAGTGGGCATTTAAATTGCTCAAAATCTATCATGGCGAGTCTGATAACTCAAAATATTACGAATGTATTTCTATAAAATTTTTAGAACCTGATATTTATGTTATTTTCTAGAGAATGTACTAAAATATTCCTTATTGTATGAATACTATTTGAGTTATGGCTTGTTATTTAAATAATGGTCTCATAAAAGATGTAACATTTCTTATAATGTTTACTCAATCAGCTCTAAAATTTTTAAATTTTAATAAAAAAATCAAAATTTTAGTACATTTTCTGGACAAATGCATCTAATTTGTTTTCGTAATACTTTTACTAATATATGTTTATTACTTTTTTCTCTAACTGCTTTCAAGTTTTTCAAAAATATTGCTAAAATTTCCCTTATAATTGTGATTTTTGTAAAATTCAGGTAATTTATTTTAAATTTTGATAGTTTAATAGTAATATTTATTGGTATTGAGACCTAAAAGAGCATTTATAATGTTTTAATATGCTATTTTGTTAAAAATCATCCCGAACGTGTTCGGATACCTTAAGACGAAGAAAGTATTCTGCAATTTGTTTTCATGAGTTTATAAGTATTTCTTTTTTCTCAACCGTAAAAACTTTAAAATCCTTCATAACTTATCTTTAAAATGTTTAAAATTTTTGCACAAATTATCCTTAGAGTAAGTAGGCAATACATAAATAACTTTTAAGCCAAAATGGGAGTTTATAAAACATTTCATGTTTTTTCTTCGCTACAAAAAAAATCAGTATTTGAAGAATATAGTATAACATATTGTCTGAAAATTATAAATATTACTGTCATATTATTAAAAAAAATTAAGTTCTTCAAAGTTATATACTTAGTATCCAATTTATATAAGAGAAAACAATCTAAAACCTCTTAAAATATAAACAAGAAATGATTAAAAAAATCAGAAGTTATGGATAACGTGAAAAATATAACTCCAGTAACTTCTTTGAGCGCAAAACTTCTAAAAAAATAGTAAATATTTTTTACAGTAAAAAATAATCATTGCAATCTAAGGAAAAAAGAATGAGTACAAGCAAAAAAAAAAAGTTTTCTCTTTAGATTTTTTAGGTTCCTGATGTGGACATATGTAAGAAAATCTATAAATCTATTTTGATGATCAAACCGAAAATACTCTCTTCCAATTGTGATTAGCGCATAAAAATGTTTGTAAAATATTTAAAAGTAAAAAGATGGCTGTCTTTCATATTTTTTATACTCGTTTATTTCCTTTTTTAAA
This sequence comes from Trichonephila clavata, assembly GCA_019973975.1. Lineage (NCBI taxonomy): Eukaryota > Metazoa > Arthropoda > Arachnida > Araneae > Nephilidae > Trichonephila > Trichonephila clavata. Next base: position 185,555 of record BMAO01022708.1, read on the forward strand.
TACATTTTAATATTTCATTGATTATTTTATTATTTCTTTAAAACGATATTATCTACCAATTTAAAAATCTTGTAGTATCACACATAAAGAAGAAAATTAGATTTAAAATGTAGCTTAATTTCACATGCATAGGTGATACATCGAATTGTTTTTAATAATTACAGATTGTGTTGCCTTTTTATTTTGATTAAAGTAATGCATTTGTTACAATGAATTCTTGAAAATGCTTTTTAAATTTTTATCCTATGATTTAATTAATTACAGTTGTGGATCTCCATTTACGAACATCTATTTTGCGAACTTTTTCCTGGAACGCGAAGACCATTTTACTATTTTCTTCGTAAATTAACTTACAAAATAGCGAAGTGCATTTTCCATTAACCAACTTTTTCTCTCGAGATTTGATTTTTTTCCCTTCCTATTTTTAAAATATTTCTGGATATTTCAAATAAGACTTTATTGAATCACTGACTTTAAACTGGTTTTACTAGGCATCTACTTCACAGAAAGCTTTAAAATTGCCGTAACTCTCCTAACGAAAAGCTTAAACAAAATGAACAGTATTTACCATTAATTATGTGTAATTACGTGTTTGGCAATGTATGTTTAAAATTGCTCGCTATAAAATAATGTACATTTAATATTATTTGTAGGCTTAAGATAAGAAAACGTCATTAAATGTCATTAAAACCCTGGGATGTGCATATTTAAAATACAACTTGAGAACCTATTTAACTACACATTTTAGAATTCCTGAAATATTTTATAATCAAACTTTCTAAAATTTCACACAACTAGCTCTAAATAATCAATAGATATATTATTTTTAACTTGTAGAGATATTATTTTTAGCTTTCATAATTAAAATAGTAAATTCATTAAAAATCCCTTAAATTTGCTACTTATAATATCCATATAAATTACAATCTCATTCATAAACTTCATAATTTATACATTTTGTAATTAGACATTAATTTTTTTTAATAATCAGAGAGAAGAATGTTTGCGCTGAAAAATGTTGTTATTCCAATTGATTTGAAAGAAATGTCAAAACTTATACAAATGTTTAGCTGCATTGTACGAAGATGGGATATACTGAAAAGTAAGAACTATTAAGTAAAAAAATACGCGTAGAATGTATTTTTTTACTGTAATAGATTAATGAAATGTTTCAAATGCCTTACGATCACTGAATGTGTTACAAATATAACATATTCATGGAATATATTTTTAAAATAATAGGATAGGAACTTACATTCTGAAACAAGTGGTTGTGACGGATCTATACGCAACTTTCTGAATAATCCTCTTGGGTGAACTTTGGGGCTAGCTTTCGCGTTAATACACAGCCATCCCTCAAGAAGAAACCTTGATATGTAGATAAGTCTGACTATATAATGTCAAGGCTTTGTATATGTAAGATAGAAGGAGCAGAGGAACTGTTGCGGCGATACTTAGGTGAGATTCATTTTATTATCACAACATGAGTTAAGGAAGGAGTTTGCAACTATAATTTAGCGCTTGTTTACTTATTGCAGATTGCTTTCTTTATATCACTCGTAGGGTACCCTCTTGTAGTTTCACTTTTTTTGATTAGTGTGTTTGGATAGTAATAAGATAATAACTATCATGGAAGTTTCTGGTGAAGCTTTGTTTCCCCTCGCACCCTTAGGTAGGCAGCACGGTGAGAAAGCGACTTCAAACTGAAGTTGCTCACAGGGTATAGCTTTAAATTTAATAAAAATATATAAAGATATTTCGGAAGTAATAGGATACTGGAACCTATTTCCAGACTATTTTGCTAATATGCTCCGCCTGATTTGATTTTGATTTTGCAATTCACTGCGAAGCAACATGAAGGCTTTTAACGATGAACCGCATAATTCTCAGCTACGTTTAAGTGACGAGGATGACATATGAGATGGTAGCCTCTCTTCAAACTTATACACCACTCCAACGGGAGAACTTTGATCGTCGGCAGATTTAACATGCATCGGGGTCTCTACAGGGCGGATCTTCAGTGGCACCAAAACCCATGACTGGACAACGCCGATCATGAGTTCGCGCCCATGTCCACTCTACTACCATGGCCGATAAAAATGCTTCAAACTATTTCTGAAAAGTAGCAGTATGGAGTAGTTCTAATTTTGATATATGTAATTAAACTGTGTGTTTGCTTCGACTTTTAATAACATAAGGAATAATATATTCAAGAAAATTGCTACGGCTAGCACCAGGCGTACACCTAGTTCTTTCCCGCGATGAATTTTTTGGGCCTCGATCTGACGTCGTCAGCAACAGAAAATTCGATCAAACTCCTCAAATAATCAAGTTCTACTTTAACTTAATCATATTAATATAAAATTCTAACGTATTAAGAATATGTAGTTATATTATTTTTAATTATTTTTAACAAACTCTTTTTTATAATATTATAATGTAATGTCAAAGAATTCTATACTTTTTAAGCGTTTGAAATGCGAAAAGAAGAAAGAAATATAAACGAATTATCTTGTATCGTTTGCTTGTGGATCTGAAAACTGGGTGCTTTACAACAAGTTTTAAATAGAATAGTGAAAGTTAAATAACATGTTTTTATAAAATGAAAACTGTTATAGAATATATATCACATATACTCATTACATTTCAGCACAAATACTGTATTTACTCGAATCTAAGTCTCACTATTTTTTCAGTGCTAATGCTACTGAGAATCCGGCGTGGCTTAGAATCGAAGGCAAAACATTTGTTGGATGGAGAAAATTGAGTTTCCACCCCTTTCAAAAGGAAAAATGTATTCTTTAGAACCAATGGCAACATTTTTTCACAAAAACATGTTGAGAATTTGGGGTGCTGCTTAGATTCGAGTAGATACGGTAATCAAGATACTGATCTATTCCAACATACGCTAACAAAAATGGTTACCGATACAATACTGATGCTCCATGCCATTACAGCTGTATGGGTTCCTTACAAAATGGGAAATTGATATTTATTTTTCAAATTATTACAATTCGTCTTTTGAATATTTCTCATATTCTCTCTCACATTGAGGAAACAAAATATTTTAATTTTTGTTTAAAGTATCTAAAAATTATTTAAAAACTATTAAAATTATTAACCTTCTGATATAATTTTGAATAATTTATAAAAATATGTATGGTTATAGTTGTTACTTTTACCTTTCAGTAAACAATTACGATATCAATCAATGCATCGTTTAAATCAACTAATAGATTATTTATTTGGTGTTTGCCTGTATTGAATGAACTGCAGACATACAAGACCATCTTATAATCAATTCAGTCCACAATTAACTGAAACTAAATCGATCCTAGTCTGTCCTGCAAGAAATCGAAAATGGGTGTGTGAAGCGAAAATCCTAAGTAATCGCTTCAATCATCTATCAAAGATCTCGTCAAAATGACTCGTTTTACTATTCTGAATTCGATTAAGACGTGCATTAACTTTTTTCAGGCTGGAGATAATTGCTAGCCCTAAGGAAATTTAATCTCACCACGAATCTCACAGATTTATCGCTTCGCTCATCGTTCTTTGTTTATACTGGAAGTATTTAAGGACACATTACGAGAAAGTGATAACAATTTTAGATGCGGTTTTCGATCTAATTATTCCTAATTCTTCTGTTTAATGGTTACCGTTTTTTTCAGGAAAGAAAGGGGAAAAAAGGACGTCTTTGTGTAATTAAGAGTGAAATATTGAATCCTTTAATAAAAGGCACGGTTTGAAAGTGAAATAAGATTAAATAAAAACAACGTTTTGTTGCGATGCAACTGATTTTGGTTTTAATCCGCTAGAGATGACTGTGATGGTATTATTAGCAAGACTGGATTCAGATTTAGCACCACCTTTAAAAGATTTCAATAGAAAAATAAGCTATACATATTATATTCTACAATGAAAAATTATTTTAACACTAAATTTAATATTATTTTTATATTAAATTATTCATGTGAATGGTTAGAAAATTCATACTTGTAATTATTGAAAGTAAAATTACCTGAGTTCATTCAATTTGTTTTGTTAAAATGAGTGAAATACATCGATATATGCTGGTCACCACAAAAGAAGAATCTGTTTTTTATGCCTAATTTGAAAATGAATGACCATAAAATCAGAAATTTGCAAACTAAATATATACTTTTTTTCTTATTGAATCTTACACAGAAATTAACATATGTTTACCACAAACATAATTTACAACAAAAAGAAAAGGCTCTGTTGATAGGAAATTTCTTTCTTGAAGGAAAGCAGAACATCAGAGTTTTATGAATAAAAATGTCATTGAAATATTAATAAATGTGTTCTAATAAGGAATGTATGTTCGCCTGACTGTAATGCATGGGCGGTATCAGCTTTTCCACCTGCTAATTGATATGTCCGATACCAATATAAGAACAAAGACCGGACATGGAGAAACCAGTATCATTTAATGACCTCAGAGGTGGACTTAAAACAGCATCGTATCTACTAAAGTAGCAAGTATGTTCTTTTGGAATCAAATTTGGAGAATAAGCTGACCACGTGGAGAATAACCTGTGATCTTCACGAAATTTCTCATCAAGCACAACTAGGGGAAATCGCTCGTTATTATTCATTAGAAGGAATTCATTATCAATAACAGTGGCATGTGAGTGGGAATTTCAATAAAGGATATCGTCTCTATACCTCACACTACTCATACATTTTTTTAATGGAATACAAAAAGGTCAGCTTGACCATTGGGAAAAATCTCTGCATAAACCACGATTCCATCTCCTCTATATGTGTAGAGTCGTCACGTGCAGTGCCCGACAGTTTTAAAAGAAATGCACTTCCTGACATTCTCTACAAGTTAAAGCAACATTGTATGTTCAATAGTTCAACTAGAAACCATCAAGACGATTTTACCCGTGGCAAAATAATCGGCAAGCTTGAAGAAACCTACTTTGAAACAAGTGTTTCCCAAAACTTGAAATTGACCAAATTAATGTATCACAAGCTTGCAAAGATTTTTTCACAGCAGGTCCATCTACATGAATGGTTGATGAAGAATAACTAAAAAAAAATAATAAGTGGAATTCGATATATCTTCATGAGAGTAAACAGATACTAAAACCAGGCAGGGGGAAACATTGCTCAGCAATATCGCAATTGGATGACAAATATCCTCGTGTACCATGGCCAGGTATTTTCATAAACGTTGTCCTATTCGTCCGTTATTCTGAATGTTGTACACCATTCACAGAAACCAAATGCTGGTACAATTTACAGAGATGTAATGGATATAATGAATAGGCCTCTTATTAATGGAGAAACGTCCTCTTCACCAATGAGAGTTAAAATTCTTTTACGTATAACATTGTGTCTCTGTACTATGAATTAATACTCTCATTAGTATTTAGAGTAGAATTTAGTAAATGTCATGTGTACTCTCATTAGATGTTTTGTGGAACTACGACAAATTCATAAAGTTAATTTTATTTAGCCGTATGAAGTGTGCCCTCTAAATTCCGTTGTCACCCCAATAATTTTGTAACACCTTCCCTATAACCCAGCTAAGGGTGTGGGAGGACGACTCAACATGATAATTTCTAATTATTTATTCAGCACACTAATTAACTCTAAAACAAATAAATTAATCAGATTAAATTAGATGTTTCCCAGTAGTGAGCGAAGTTAAGTGACGAGAGTTGCATGTTCGGAGAATACTTCTAATAAATTGATTCACTTTTTATTAATCAAACTTCTACTTTAATATTTGATTTAAACTGTAGTGATGTCACTAATTTTCTCTTAAATCTCTTTAATAATTTAAATATCAAAACCCGCTGCTATAAATATGAGAAATACCTGAACAGTAGATAGCCTCTTTATCTTCTACTTCGTAATGTTACAATCTCTTGGTAACTTCAAATAAATAACAATTTTTTTCTATACAACTATCTATCTCCTTATAGCTCTAAGTTTCTATCTCTTTTCGATCACACTAACTTACTAACTCTCTTCCATCTACCTCTCCAACTTTTATCTCACTTTATCTAACACCTAGCAAGTAAACTTGATCTGCACATATCAAGGTTTCTTCTTCAGAAAAGGGTTCTTGATTTTCATAGTCCAAAGATTTTCCAAAAGGGTTAATTGAAGGAGGCGTATAGATCCGTCACAATTTATGAATGACAAGAGCTATAGTCATATTAATAGGGTTTAGACCATGCGCTACACAAAAAACCTGCTTGTGGAGCCATCTGGAGGATAAATTTGAAGTTAGCGTTCTTATCTCAAAGCCAGTACACGATGTATGAAAATAGTCAATTACAATGTAGTACAGCATCATCGATTTAGTACAAAAAATATCTTGGGCATAAAAATGATACAATGGAAAAGCACACGTGCGTTTGATTACGTTGAACAAAACTGCACTTCTTGGATATGAGGCTCTTATTTATCTATCATGCTCAAAATGGTGTCCTGATGCAACAATGCACATCTGTGCATGTGTTTGCATTTGCCGCTGCCCGTTCTTCAACATGGCATGTGAAACACTGGCAAAAACATCTTTAATGCTGTTTCGAAGTTGATGGAGTGGTTGCATACACTCTTTGTTTGATGCATCTCCATAGAAAAAAGTCCAATGGGTTTAATGACTACGCTAGCCATTCAACGCAACCACCAAACCCGATGACTTGTTGTTGGAACGAATCTCGAATATACTGTGTGACACACAATACCTTGTGTGGCTTGGCGCCGTCGTATTGGAACCATACCTTCCAGAGGTTACTCGACTGAAAGTCCTATAGAAAATCGTAACGACAAGATTCCGTCAGTAATGACAAGGATCTTTCAGTAATAACAAGGATTCGTCAGTAATGACAAGGATCCTTCAGTAATGAACAAGGATCTGTCAGTGATGTCAAGCATCCGTCAGTAATGACAAGGATCCGTCATTACTGACGGATCCTTGTTATCAATACCAGGCCAATCAGTTTGTTTTTGAGCGTTCCGCATCAGACACTTATCGACCAGAGAACTTGATGCATCACTTTAGGATAGCACATCTAGACTTAATCACCGACCAGAAACGGATGTACTGCTTATTGTACATTGTACTGCGCACAAAGTATGACACATCCGACAATAGGATGTCGGCTAGAAACGTTGGCTGCACTTCCAAGCGGTTCATAATGAAGTTGCACCAATCAAAGTGTTTCTAATTATCTCCTGCCATTAGTGTCTGCACAAATGATCAGCGGTAGAGATGAGCACTTAGTTCACTCACGATGGTCCAAATGAGGCTTTTTGAGGGGCCACATTGTGCCTTAATCTTTCTTGTGCTGCTCTGAGGAGTGACTAGGGAAAACGCTGATACGTCTTTCCTCTGATTGCATTCGCTGTTCTACTCTTCTTGGTCTGCCTGGTAGAGCTCTGCTGCTTACATTTCCCGTTTCATTCGATAGTTTCACGGTCTTTACGATAACCTAACATGAAGGAAGTGGCCCTTCGGGAAACATTCACGACATTTTATCTTTCTTCAGGGTTATATCACGTTCCAGTTTTGAGAGTTTCAAACCAAATAACTAAGCACTTTACTCCTTCTGTTTTAAACATTTCTTTCAGAAAGGTGTCCTCTTTTATTAAATCGATGATACTGAACAACTCTGTAAACGTATTTTTTCATGTATCTTGAACTGGTTTTGAGATATAAGTGCTAACTCTAAATTTATTCGCCAGGTTGCGCTAAAAGCAGTTTTTTTGTGTGTGGTGCAGGATAACTTTATTATACATAGATCCCACTTTCATGAATATAGCTCTTGCTATTCATAAATTATTTGGGTTACAAAAGTCTTCAAATTCTTTCTATTTTTGATGTATAGATCAAAGCTTTTTCATAGTGTTTGGTATTGAAAACTATATATTGTAGTAATTTAAATATTAATTATTTATTATTATGTTAATAAACTTATATTCTCAGAAATTAACTTATTCTTACATTATATTTTTTTTCCCTTTTAGTACAGTAATATAGACAAATACAAGGGGGAAGTTAGACTGACCCCCTAAGACTAAGAGTTTGATTTTATACTATTTTACCTCTTTAGCTTTGACCTATATTATCAAGTTAGATTTCTTTTTTTAATTCAGCTTTAAATTAAATTTAATTCAAATTTTTATAATGTTTATACATATATATCAGGCTTCAGGTCTGCTAGTAAATAAAAGAAGTCATCTTCAAATATCAGTACTTTATTATAGTTCACGCATTGCCATTCCGACAAAGCGGACCTTTGGCTCCTAACAGGACAGAACAAAAGACACCATCACACCAAGGAGTCACCAGCCTCTCACTCATTTAATCTCTTATGTAACGTCAGTATGCTACGCTACGCCTTAACTAGCCTTATTCACCCTAAAATCCCTACACGATAGTAAAGTGTTCGTTGTATTTTTATTTATTATTGTATATTTATATTATATTGTATTGCATATTTATATTGTATATTTATTGTTTATTTATTATTGTTTTATTTATTATGTATATTTATTTTTTATTGTTATTTGATTAATTTTTAAGTTAAACTTTCAGACATGACACACACACACGCACGCACACACGCGCACACTTCAATATTATTTTTCCAAAGCAAAAGAAACTACTGGTTCTTTTTTGCTCAGGTGAGGTTTCAATCGTTTTATTATACAGAAAATATCCATTCAATACATTATACATGAAGTTGTTGCTTGGATAGATACGTCTATTGTTATTCTTTATTTGATTTACAAAACATTTTCATATTTCTTGATTTTTGCTAATAAGTAATTACTTATATACTTGCATTTTTAGTAATTTTCATGCAAGAATTGCAACAGCCTACAATTATTTGCTTAAAACTTTTAAGCTCTAGTTTTTATGAAATTGAAATTTGTTAAATTAATTTATTGTACAACTCTTAACAAAACTTTACACCAAAGGATAGAGAATAGTAAAGAGTCAAAATTGTTCCAACAGCTGAAAGTTATAATCCATTTTCTGAACATTTACTTTACATTTACATTTTGAAAATAGAATATTTTCAACTCCAGTTGATTTTGTGTCTCTAGAAGACTGAAGAATGTTATTGCGAAAAGCCTAATATTGAGCATGCTCCTTTTGCATAAAAATGTCTGATTTCGATATTTTTGTTTACATTAGTCCATAGCAACGATTTTTCTTTTTACAATTATGGACAATTCTGTAGAATTAGTAAATATATGATGAGACATGAATTTATATTCCATCTAATCATCCCGATTGTGTTTTGGAAAGCAAATATTTGAAAAATGTATATCACGACATGTAATTTGTAAAGGTAAATTTATTTTTCCTGTATGTAATATTGCCATTCTTAGGTAAATTTATTACAGGGGAATGAAAAGGAAAATTTACTTTGTGAAAGAAAAATCATCTGATATAGAGGAATTTAATAAAATCTTTAGAGAAATAACACTTAAATTTAAAATTTATTACAGAATTTCATATTTTACAAATAATATAACTAGCAAGAGACATAAATTGTTAAAAACAACAATAGTTATGAAAATAGAAAAAAAGTCTGGCAAATAATTGGAAAAACATGATTTTTCTGAAATATACAGCACAAAAATCTCCTGTAACAATAATTTCCATAAAATGTTCAGTAATCGAAGGTTTTTATTAAATGTTTGCTTTACGTAATTTCTACCGAAAACGAGTGAAAAAGAATTAAAAAATATTTTTCGTAGAATTATAAAACCTGGATAAAGAATAAATAATTCTATCTTAAAAGAGCAAAAAATGCTGTTATCTCTAATTTTAAAATAAAAGGATTTGGTTGACATATATTCGATGACAACTTTTAAGAGGGTTTGATTTTTAAAGTAAATTTTTTTTATAGAAATAAAGCAAGCTTTTGCCGTTAACACAATTTTTTTTGTGAAACATACAATATGCGTGAAATAAGAAGCCATACATTAAATAAGATATGCACATTTGTAGAATCTAAGAGCATTGGAACATCTTTGCTATCTGAAGTTTGTACAGAAGAAAGATTTTTCAGTGCTTTGTCATTCGGATGTTGCAATCAAACATTGGTTGTTTGCATAATATTGTATTGTATTCTGTGTAAAGAGGAGGAACTCCTACAAACACATGTCTAAGTCTGATCGATACAGAATGGTATCTTATTAAAAATGTAGTTAATGGCTCATGGGTATTAATGACCGATTGGACAGACATAGTTTTTCTCATTGTATTATTCAACCATCTAAAGTTTCTACAGAAGGAAACGCCAAGAACTAGGTAAAATATTGAAACACACCACTATGTTGTTTTTCCTGAAGAGATAGTCTCATTGTGTGAGGAAATTGAGTTTCGTAGGTAAAATTTGCTTTTCAGCGGGATCTTGAAAAATAAGAATATGGCAACTAGAGAAAATGTGACCAGGAGTGTCGGAAGGGCGACAAATTTGGTGGGAAATGCGATATCTAGAAGGAATCATCGAGAAGGCTCTATGTTTGATTTCATTAAAATTTCTATTTAGCTATAAAAATGATCTTTGTAAAACAAAGGTCTGTTCAGTTCAGATGAGAGTACAGTCAAGATCACAAACTGTTTGTGCGTGGACTTCGATAAGAGAGAAACTTTATCTGTCTGAGAGTTCCTATCAGTTAAGAATAATATGTTTTAGTGAGTCGTTTCAGAAATGCATTATAAAGCTTGTTCATAAAGATTGTGTTTTATACTATTATAAATAATATGTTACAATATTTCTTTGTGAACATGCATCGATTTTTGTTTGTGTAGTGATGTGTTTGTCCCTGTTCATCAATAAATTTGTTATTATTCAAATAACTGGAGTAATTGGCTGCTTTTACTCCCCACAAATTTTCATCTGTATTCTGAAGCATGAGGTTCGCTTATTTGTATGACAAATGTCTGTTCAATAGCTGTGATGACGTTTGAACCTCCATAATGGACTTTAAAAACTGCGAATATTGAGGAGCTTCCCTTAAAGTTGCATACGAGACAGGTATATCTACAGTGGCGGGTTGTGAATAACAATTCTAGACATAGAAGTAATTTTGAGCCTTTTTTTAGACGAATCTCGGTTCTATGTATAATATAAACTCTTGTGTATAGAGGAGAACAAATATATATATAGTTTTCATCCATCATTATCATTAGGGAAAAACACATAGCGATGGAATTAGATGTCATTGAGCACATACCCAGGTGACTTTTAATTAAAAAAGACAGTATTTTAGATAGCTGATTATTACATTTCGAACTTGTTGCCGTTTATGATCGTATACCCTGTTTTGGAGACATCCATGACGTCACTTTTTAACATCCATGACAATGTATGCTCACGTAATTCTCATGTTGTCCTTATCAGAAGATAGTTATCTACTATCTGACCAGCACGTTTTATAGATCTACTATTCATTAAAAATATCTTTTCATGTAATTCCAAAAGGCTAAGATTCCACCTATTAAGATTGATGGACACCAGTACATTGTTAATGCCGTCTGTAATGATGTACTCACATCTGTGAAATAAACTTGGTTTGTATCCTATAATCAGGCGAATAAGAGCGGTTTTTGTTAACAAAGATGACTGTTTTGGACATTAAATTATGTTTTGTACGTATTCTAAGGCACTTGTAAATTTAATTACGTCTTCCTTTCAGTATTTTGTACATGCACAATAAATAAGATTTCACCATTCGTTTTCCTTCGAATTGAAGCATTTTTGACAGCCAGACGTATACATTAAATGATAAAAACATATAGGTTTCTTCGTTATTTTTATTAGTTAATGATCATATATTATAGATAAATATCACGAATCTATTTTTTTGAAGCCAAATTCTTTACAAAATCTTTTTTCTTATTAAATTGTTTGGCATAACTCCCATTCAAAAGTTAGAAATTTTAATCTTAAACATTTGTAAAAATTTGAAAGAGAAATCACAAATTTGAAGCAGGCTTTTTATATAAAAAATTTCACAAAGAGCAGGGATAAAAAAATAATAATAAGGGGCAGACTGGTTGATTAAGAAGAGTATAATAAATGATTCAAATAACGAAATTAATAATGTACTAGAAAAAAAATATTGTAAAAAAATATTTTACTGTACATTAAGTTATGAGGGGAAAAAATCATTCTAGTTATATATATATATACATATATATATATATATATATAAGTTATGTTTTACATACTTAAGCTTTAATCTCATATATTAATTTAAAAAAAAAATTCGAAAACTCGTATTTTGTATACTTACAGTTAAATAAGTACTCTAAATAATACTTGCATTGATATATTTCAATATGTTTTTAGTAGCATTTTTTTATTAATTCATTTCATTGTTAATGATATTTTTGTATAATAGTAAACTACAAATGCTAAAACGGGGCAGTTTGTATTTACATGAATATTACTTTATTTAGTAAAGTGTGCCATTAAAAAATATTTCAAACATGAAATGGGATCAATGAGATTAATTACCTTTCATTACCAAAAGATTGCAACAGCAGGCAAATACAATACAACTTCTTGTTTTTCTGTTATTTTGAAATGTTTGAGAAGGAAACTTTAATTTGAGCTGCCGAACCGGGTTGAAAATGAAGGATTAAGATTGAGTACATCCCTCCCTTTCATCGTTTCACTAATGAGGTCATTTCTATAGAATTTTTATATTGATTAAAACTTAAATGCTTCTAATAGTATACAGTAGAATTTTTTCTCAAGGAAAAAGCTTAGAAATATTTTTTATTCACGTTTCCTTAAACTACTATTATTTCATTAAAAAATATTAAAGGACACAAGGTGGTTTTTACAAAAATATCTCATTACGCATACACACGCAGAGTGCATTCAATGAAACGGTTCCTTTATTTTAAATAACTCATTTCCTCATTTACAAATTGTTACAAATAAGGAAAAAAACAATTATAATTCCATCGTGTAACATTTTTAATCCTGAGAAATTCAAATGATTTTTTAAAGAACAGAGTTTTTATCCTTTTTTAAAATGAATACTTCTTAGTAAAACTGTTTCCTGAAAAACAAAAAGTTTATCAGTATGAAAGCATTTTTAATCCATATTTTCAATTTAAAATATTAGTGGTTCAATAGGGTAAATATATAAATATTTTAAATAAAGTGTCTTTCTGTTTGGTATCCTTTACTTAATATTATCAAAGAATAGTTCCTTGTCAAAATATATACTTTAATGTAAAAAGGGTTTGTAAATGGCTTTTAACCTGAAGTGGCTTGATCGATTTTTGCTTTGAAAATTACAAAATAAGTTGTGGTGACAGACCTGACATGTTGAATTGCCATCAAAAAGAAAAGATTAGACTCGCTTGCTTCTCACTTTCCAAACTTTCATAACAAATTAAGTAAAACATGATAAGGTAAGAAAATTTTAAGTTATTATGGCGTACAAACTTATAAGACAATGTATAACTATTTGTGCCGTTTGTGTTGTTTAAGCAACAAAAAGTGCAGATAAGGCAAAATAAACAAGATATCAATCATTGGCATGGCCAAGTAATTTTAGCGCGTTTTTCACATGTTGTATTTTACAATAATGCAACTAATGAACTTTTTACTAACAGAAAGTAGTACTCCTCTAAATATACTACTATTGAGCTGAAAAGAAAAAACTCTGGGAAAATTTTGTGGAAAACTCGGGAAAAATTTTATGGAAAACTCAGGAAATTTTTGTGGAAAACTCGTGAAAATTCGGGGGAAATTTTGAGGAAAACTCGGGAAAATTTTTGTGTAAACTCAATAAAATTTTCTGTAAACTCAGTAAAATTTGGGATAAATTTGGTAAAATCCCGAGATATTCAGGAAAATCTTGTGGAAAATTCGGTAAACTCCAGGAAAACTCGGGAAAATTTGAAATATTTTATGGAAAATTTGGTACGATTTTGTTGAAAACTAGGTAAAATTTGAGAAAATTTTGTTATAAACTAGCGAAATTCAGGAAAATTTGTAGGAAAATTCGGGAAAACTATGGGAAAATTTAAATATGATTTGGTTTATCTAGGGCACAAATGCGACCCAATGCCGAAAACCCGAGGTCAATTGGTTGCTTATTGGTTGAGAAAAAGGTACGACAAAATATTGAACGAAGACGAAGACGAAATTTGCGTCCTAATAGCACTTTTGTTCCACTACGTGAAAAACGCGCTAAAAATTTACAATTATACATTAGTGTATATGTATATATATATATATATGGGGCGATTTAACGTGAAGTAAAACATTTTATTGCGAAGATCTTTACCTTGTTGCAATCGTTGAAAGGACTAGGAAATATTTTGGTATTTTAAGTTTGATATTTTATTTACTATCAAGACGTAAAGGACAAAATGGAAAACAACACAGACACACACAAACAATATAAGGGACAAAAGCAGTCTTTGTTATTTCCAAAGATCTCAGCTTTTACAGCTTACTGCACCGAAATTTTTATGAATCATACGATTTCCATTAATGAATACCATGATTGATGAAAATAATTTGATGATGCAATATTGTATCCTCTTTTTTTTGGCAGTTGTTGAAGAAATAAAGCTGTCATTAAAAAAGTATTTCCAAATAGGCGGGTAAACTAAAAAAAACAAACAATTATCACGTGAAATCACGAAGGGCCAAGACCATCATGAATTAAATAAAATTACTCGACAGAAAATTTAAATGGTGAATTATTACATATATACCTACTCAAAACATAAAAAGCGACACATCAAGATCTTAATCGAATTCGGCGAAAATCGAAAGATTAATGCACACACAAATATTTAAAATGAAACGCTAATAGTAATTCATGAATTGAAAGCTTTATTCTAGAAATATAGCTACTAGAGAAAAATAAAAAAATCAGTCAACATTGTTATGGTTCATCTCCGGCACTGGTTCAAGCTGTTATCTTGCTGGAAATATTGACTCGCAGTCTTAGAAGATGTCATTTAGCAGAATTGGAACAAGCAGCATAGAGGTGCGCTGTGCAAGATCGGGAATTATTTGTTAGGGGTAGGTGAAAGGAAGAGCAATCTTTGGAACACAGAAAATCTTTTAGATATTACGGTACTGTAGAGGTGGTATGGAGGAAACACAAAGTGTACTGCTATCAAGGCATCCTGCAGTATAATTCCTGATGGTAAGGCCATGTGATGAATAACATTTAAGTAAGCATCTCATCACTATCCTGTTCAACGACACCCCACCTGGCTTTACTGATAATTGGAGCAACAAAAAGAATTTTGCCTTATATATGCGTGAAATAAGAGGCTATCAAAAGGTTATGGCAAAAATGTAACTTTTTAACCCTTTAGTGGATCTTGGGAATAGAGATTACTTTCCATATACATGATCTTAAAAATTCACCTGCGGGAAGGGCAAAACCCATTATAATACATTAGACTTGCTAATATAACGATGAGAAAACTAATTATCATACTAATAATTCATTTTCTTATTGACCTTGCTAGACCTGAAACAGAAGTTTAGACCACTTACCATTCCGTATATCATTAGTTCGTAAGCTAATAGACGGATATTCCTCAAAAAAGGGAAAGAGCGCCCTGCCAGCTTCTAAGCAAAGAAGTGTATTTCCGGATGATGTGTGCTTAGTCAGTGTGGTAAATCGTATGCCAAAGATGGTTTCCAACTATAGACGATGACAGAAATGTAGCAGAAAGAGACAAGAAAAGAGGACCCACTACATGTGTGCAGAATGTGATGTCTCAGTATGTATTGCAATATGTTTTTCATCTTTTCATGGCAAATAACTACCATTAAATTTAATTTTCTTTATGATGGTGAATGGTTCCTTAGAAGTATTTTTCCCATCCCTAAAATTTAAATGTAAACAAAAAATTCGGCAAAATAAAATATATTTCCTTAAATGCCATTGTTTAATTGTCAATAAAACATAAAAAACTGAGGGAAATTTAAAAGAGAAATAAATTTCCCACGAAAGGGTTAAACATTGGCAAATGTAAAAATGTAGAAATTTTAACCGTGGCGTTGAACAGGACGGATGAGTGACTTTAAATAAGAGCTGTCAGTCTTTCTTTGAGTGCATCAGGGAATGCGATATTTGAACCACATTGCTTATTCGAGTCAAAAGTTCAAAGAATAATTGACTACTTAGTTTCGGAATGCATAGAAGTATAAAAGAGTGATATTTATAGAATCTTTAAAACCATTTTTGATAATGCATACTGAAGATCAAGGTTGAGTCAAAAATAAGTAACAGTGACAAATGATGACTGGTACTTAAGGCTGAAGATTAGAACGATGAAACTCTTCTCAAACAACATCTTCAATTGCATATTGAAACAATATGTTTTTTCCTAACCTTCTAAAACTATTTCTTGGTTTAGATTTGCATGCTTATTGGTCAATAAAATGTGTTTCGTTTGTAGCGCATCATCCATCGGGAAGTGGACAAGAGTGCATATCAGTCTGACTATACATGAATAGATCAATGCTCTCTCTTGTAATTACATTCTGATAACAAGTTCATTTTCATTTGGACAGAAAATAGAACTGGAAATAATGTTACAATATTGCAGGGAAGTGTTAGCTTTGGAGAGATGGGCGTGTTGGTCTGAGAGGCCACACAGACTTCTTCATCATTAAAGATGAATCTCTGACAATTCAACAATCTAGAGATAAGATGATTACATATTTTGTAGTCTCTTACGTAGGACGGATCAGAGATAATTTCTGGTTAATAGATGACAATCGCAGACCAGATAGTACTAGCTTGATGGTAGATATTACTTTGCAATTAAGTGATCATGAATGTATATATTAGCATGTTATTCCAATATTAAATCAATGGAACATGCTTAGGAGATGCTGGATACTGTCCACTTATTTCCTGCAAATAGTTCCACATTTAGAAAGAGGAGTGGGAGAGAGTACCCCAATCATCCGTTGATAACCTAATAAGCTCCATGCCTGATAGATTTTAAAACATACTGACCATTAACAAACCATATTCATTCAAATGGATCCTATATAAATATTACATATTTTTACACAAATACACTGGAAGGTTTCTGTAACTGCTGCCGTAATATGCATATATTGTTATAAGCGTCATAATGATTGATGTAATAAAGAGTCAAGAGAATTATTTGAAAGAGCACATACTTTCTTCTTTTTTTAATTTATATTACTTTTTGTTTCTCTGCCCAAACTGACATAAATGTTTATTGCGTACGAAAATTTATTATTAAGGATGTCCGCTATTGCTTAAGATCAGAAATATGTAGAGTTTTAATTAATTGATATCCGATATCTCATCTCTTAGATTACAGATAGCTCACACATCGACACTCTTATCCACCCTTTTAACTTTTCTTGATTATTGTAGTATGTACATGTAAATAGATTTAGTTGTTCTCCTTCCTTTCAACGCAAATTGTGTACTTTCTGTTTTGAATAAAAAAATTTTTATAAAATACATTTCTCTTAAACCAATGTAGGACTTCGTTTCTTATACCACATTATATCTATCGATTAGGTTTCAGTCATCACAATTCTTTTATTTATTCCATAATATGTATCATGGGCCTCATTTGCATAATCATTGTTAAACGCTCAATTAGGGAAAATGTTGTTCCTCCCCATTAAGAAAAATTTCCAAGGCATACCTCAAACTTATTTAAGACCAAAACCATTAGACATGAGTGTACAAGGGAATATAGCCGTATTCACTTTCCCTTTTTTCTAAAAGAGATTTAAATTAACTGTGTACTGATGAAGAACGATTTATTATAAAATCAAATACTTTAACAAGTGTTCATTACAAAAATTAAACACTTCGACAAAAGTTTAGCAATTAAATTTTCCTGACATGCCTCCTGTTTAATAAAGCATTTGAAAAAGTTGTTAGAGACTGAACAATCAATGTTAGGTCAGTTCAAATACTGGCTTATGTTGATGACATTTGAATTATTGTCCGAACTGCACCAGTTCTTAAACAGGCATTTATAGCATTAGAACCAACTGCTAAAAGAATTAACTTATGTGTAAAGGAGAGTAAAACTAAATATTTACCTTGTTAAAGTCCGACTTACAACTTAAAAAGGAGCAATTATAAATTTGAAAAAGTTAACATTGTTACTTATTTAAGAACTGCGATAAATAATAAAAATAAGCTGACTCCAGAAATTATAAAAGAATCAATTCTACTGCAAATAGAGCTATTCAAAATCCAGTTTTCTCAAATTAAGAACAAAATTGTTTCCTTGCAAAAGTCTTATTATGTATGTCCTGACTTATGCATCAGACTTGGCCATTGACTTTATGTGATGAGAAAGCTTTGGGAATTTTTCAGAAAAAGATTTTGCGCTGCATTTTTTGTGGGATCCAAGTGAATGGATCATGGAGAAGAAGATCTAACTTATAGAACTCAACAAAATTTATAAACAACCTGATATTGTAAAATTTGTCAAATTACAGAGACTTAAATGGGCTGATCGTCAGGCAAGACCAAATGAAGATCGTTGCTGCAAAGCCCATGGGAAATAGACCTCGGAGCAAACCCCCGTTAAGATGGATTGACTGTGTTAAAAAAAGACCTAAATATTTTAAAGGTCAAAAACTGGAAAGCAGTTGCCAAAAATAGAGATGCCTTCTGGAGAAGTCCAAGGCCCACCCAGAGCTGTCAAGCCATTGAAGAAGAAGAAACTTTCGTGATATATTATACAATAAAATTTGTAGAGTGCCACTGATAATTGCTCCACGTGCCATAAATGGCTAGCCCCTGCCCTAGAAAATATTAGGTAGGTGTACCAGTTTTTGAAGCTCTTCTTGGTATATATGTTACTGGCAAAGTATGAAATTGGGCATTCTATACAATGCCTAAATCTAGCCGGCAATGTATGAAATGATTCCTATTTCACACATTGCCTAGGCATTCTATAGAATGCCTAATGAGAAACCGGCAAAGTCTGAAATACATCTCAGATTCATTTCGAATATTGTCAATTGGCAAGACATAAAACTTGTAACGCGTGTTTCAGGCTCAGAATCTGTTAGTTGTACATTGCTGTTTGATCGGAAATGTCAAAATACTCAATTTTGCTTAAACTTCTTCAACAAAAAAAATGTTTTTTTCCTGTGCTACCTGAAAATAAAGGAGCAAGCTATAATGTTAGAGAAGGTGCCATGGTCTATAGCAGGGGTTTGCAACCTATGTCACACGTACCACATGGGGCACGTGGTACAATTTTCAGTGGCACTTTGCACTACTCAACAAATTTGTAAATTTTTGAATTCTTTCAAAAATGCTCTACTGTGTGGTTCGATGAATCATATTGGTAGATCGGTTAGACACGCAACAGCTAAAAGTTTGCCGACACATGGTCCATAGACATAAAACAACTATTCAACAGCTAAATGCCCAAAATTTGAGTTGATGCTCCAAAAAAAAAAGTTTTTTTTTAAAACTGAAATTATTTTTACTAGAAGTTAATAAATGATATAAAAAATACTAAAATGACTACTAAGAAGGAACCCAGGGACTATTGGTTGCTGAATAGCAATGATGTGATGTCTGCGGAAAATAAAAGTAAACTCATTTAAACTGTTAAAGAAGGCGTCAGTACCATTAAAGAGTGGCCCCAAACCTTGAGTGGCCTGATACCCCAAAGGGTATCAGGCCACTCAAGGAGCATTAAATTATCTCGATTATATTTATTGGGGTGTTTGTGTGACTTTCCTTGGAAATCACTTCATATTTTATGTAAAATCATTTTATAATTATTTTTTGGTGCAACTGAATTTTACTGTGAAGGCATGTTTAAATACAATTAAATTATATAAAATCAAAACAATTTAAAATATAAATACAACGTCCCACCCTCAGTGGGCTGCCGTAAAATTATTAAACGTTGAACTATCTGGGAGAGAAAACAGTTGGGAAGAACTGCTATATGTCACAGATTCTCCCCCCCCCCACCAATGGAGCTGCAGATTGGTATTTTTACCATTTTCAGACCTAGTACATTCCCCAGGCGCTGGTATCCCTTTTTAGTGCAGCACCATGTAGGTGATATCAATTGCTACCATTAATTTTAACACCCAGTTTGACGATGTGAACTTGTTGTAGGAATTTAATTTGCCAAAAGAAAAAACTAAATTCCGGATTCTGGGAATGTGATAGAATTCTGAAAGAACTTTCCACCAAATTCAAAAATGTTACACGTTATGATATTGAACTGTATATCCACCTACGTGAAACTTGCCAGAAAAAACAGAAAATTATTTTAAAAGAAGGTATTGTAGTACAAAACTTTGATTTTTTCCCGAATGCCAATATATTGAAGCATTTGTAATGAGTGAGAAATAGGAGGGCTTCTATCAACTTGGAACTACTGAAGGAATTTCAGTACAAATATATGTGAAATCACAATTAAGCAATAATTTTTTTAATGGCAGTCTCATTATTTTGTCAGAATAACATTTGTACTTTTAGGAATTTAAGTCATTGATATAATATTCTTATCATGACCTTTTTCCATACTTTGCCTAAATAGCTTTAGGCATTCTATACAATGCCTAGGCATTCTATACAATGCCTAGGCATTCTAAACAATGCCTAGGCAAAGTATGTAATAAATCTCATATTTCATACTTTGCCTAAAAACGTCCGGCATTGTATAGAATGACACTAGGCATTCTATAGAATGCCGGCATTTCATATTTTGCCGGTAACATATATATTATAATTGAGGAAATATTTACTTATTTATCATGTTTTTTTTACTTGAAATCTTAACGTGAGGGATCAAATATTATCAGAGAATAATTTGATGAAAAAAATATCTGGTTGAGTGTATAAAAAGAGAATGTATAAGATTCTCAGAAGACACAAATTGTTAAAATGACATAAAATTTAATAGTAGTCACATATTTATGATAAAAATATCCTTTGTGTTAAGGGAAAGGATTTTTATATTGAAATAAATTTTTGAATAGTTTTTCAAGTTATTAAATGAACTGTGGCAATTTTAAGTAACGAAAATGCGAAAAATTTACTAAGCCTCCCCCAGCTAAAACGTTTTGCTAAATCATTTTAATATATAAATGTATTATAAAACCAAGGAAATACCCTCAAATCGAAAGAAGGATTTTCTCAATAATTCGTATTTTTCACAACTGCTCAGCTGAAGGCTAGTGGAAAAATGTTAATTTAACATATATGTATACTTAATTTATGTAATTAATTCATGAACTTTGTCTTAATACACAGCTTAAAATAATTAACTGTACGTTTAAATTCTTATTCAGTAGTCTTTTGAAATTTTTTTTTGCATTAAAATGAGAAAGAGACGGAAAAAAAAGAAAGAATAGTTGTAACAAAGATTATATAACTTTTACCCCTTTCTATTTGTATATTTTATATTGACTGATTTGATTGTACATATTGATGATATGCTGTAATAAGTACTACATATATAAATATAAAATATGTATTTCTGGAATTAAATATAAACTCGATTTGATAATTGCATCGATTTATAATTGAGCATTTTTGTTAAAAAATCCACTGTAAAGACTAATATTATCAAGTAGATTTAATCGTTGTACTTCTTTAATTTAGCTGACTAAAAAAAATTAAATAACTCAGCTCAAAAATAATTAAAATTTAAATAACACTTCAAAGTACCTTTAAAATATATTCTTCTAATAAATATATTAGATATTAATAAAATGATAGACTATGATTCTTTAAATAAAATATAAAGGGTGTAGTCTTACTAATGGGTGTAACCCATTACTATTTTTATGAGACATCAAGACAAAAAGGAACGAACATATTCGAATAGAAGTATTTAAAAATAATGATATTTTTAAACTCCTGTAATTCTAATATAATTAATGAAAACCTAAGCACATTTTCTTTAAATTATTGAGGAATTTCAACTGTTTCAATTTGAAATGTTAAGGCGATATGGTACCATCTTCACACTTTTTTTTTATTTTTAATATTTGATATTTGGTTTTAATTGTATTTTATAAAGGTTACTATTTAATAATAATTCCATACAAAATATTTTTAATTTGTTGCAAAATGTTTGTAAAATTTAAATATTTTTAGCTTTTTTAAGCATTTTTTAAATCCCTAAGGCTTTTTTAAATATGTCTCTTTTCTTTCAAATTTTTTTTCCAAGTACCTTATAGTATACTACATAAAACTGCGCATGGTTTTTTTTCTGCTGCTGCTCTTTAATTTTTTATTAGTTTTTTTATAGTAAAACTTCCAAAAATTCCCAAAAAACATTAATTTTGATTTTGAAAGTTTTTAGAAAAAGTACTAAACATGTTAGAGCTAATTACATGTACAGTTTTACAAAACATACATTTCAGAACATGCATAAAAAATTTCAAATCCATACTTCAATTATCAAAAAAGTCTTAGGATTTTGAATAACAGTATATATACAAAAATTCAACATGGAGAAATATGAGTTTGAAGTTTTCATTCCATGAATAGCATGATATAATATTCATCGAATAGTCTGAAACTTTTATGAAAGGTAAATTAGCTTATTTAAAACTACTTACCATAAAAAATTGCACAAATGTAGAACAATTAAACAGTATACTGCCATAATGAATATATAGAAAAAAACGAATGAAAGATCAATATTTCATAAAACTTTATCTTAATAATTATATAAAAAAAATACACACACTTCAGAGCTAATTCCATGCTGAGAACTAATGCACAACAAGTACAAAAGATTTTTATGAATTTATTTTTTATTTCCTTGATTTTCAAAGCCTTCGCATGTTAAATATTGTACACGAATAAAAGCAAAATCAAATAACAATTTATAGGTAAAATACATCAAAATCTAAGATCTGTATATGTGCATTTGTTTAAATAAATATCTTAAAATATCTTAATAATAAAAGTGTTGAATCTTGCGTACATGGGATATATATATATCAAACAAAACAAATATATAAAAATGGGATAATTTTTCTATTCTTGCGAACTAGATTTTCAATTATCTGAGTTATCAAAATGAGATTTAGTTTTTGTGCTTTGGAAGAATCCGTTTTGAAGTTTTAATTCCATTCATAATAATATAAAAAGCACGTACAACTTTTAAATCTTGACCAAATCCATTTGATCTTCCAGTAAATAATTCCCAAATTAGAATTTTTGCATAAATTGCACAATTATTTCTTAAAATGATTTATTACTGCATGTATAATGTCAATATCATCGATGCGCATTAGAAAAATAATTAATTCATTTTTTATCAGGCTCTTTTCTATCAGATAATCTGAAATGTAGGCGTGGTAGTTGCTGTTTAGCATCAAACATTGCTCCATTACTTAATGAAAAATGCAGGTAAAGCTTTGAAACTTTGCAGGCACATTTATAAAGATTCGGAGTATCAAATGAGCTAAAAAGTATTTCGACAGTTTAATGATTTTTAGGGTACCATATCACCTTAACACAAGAACACACAGAAAGAAAAAAAAATTTAAACTTAATTATTTGCATACATTTTTAAATGCAGTAAAACCTGTTTTTGTGTGGTAAGCAAGAGCTGCATAAAAAGAATTGCACAAAAAATATTCGTAAGTTTCATAGATTCTTACATATAACGAACACGTCAAAATACTACAGAAAATTTTTTATGAGGTGGAGAGGGACCGCATAAAAAGTTGCACTTAGGAAATACGCCAATTATTTACGAAATCTTTGAGAAAATACTTCCGTAACAAAATAAATAATTAAATTACACATGGAAACGTTTTAAAAACATTTAGTTTATCATTGTATACATGAAGAGGCTTTCAAGAAGCACATACATAATTCACTTCTTCTCATCGTTATCCAAAGCCCTCATCTTCCGGTGATGAATAAATTAAAAATTGCTTTCTTCACTTGAAGATACAGCTTCAATTGATTTATTTTTTGGTAACATAAAAAAAGAGTTAAGCTTTTGTGGCGAAAGTCAGTTGATCAGTTGCTTGTAAATATCACTATAGCCAGATATGTATGATCGAAGCTCTTTTTGAAATTTCATACTCCTTTCGGAATTGGTATCTATTTTAAGAAAATGATTTTCCAATTTGTTGCAAAGCTGTATCTTTACATATATTTTATCCGCTCTGAAAAAACAGGTTCTCATTGTCCGTCTATCAAGTTATTGATAATACCACGACAATTGAAAGCTTCGTCTTCAATCAAGCGCGGACTGTTGGTGCTTTGAGAGAAAAAAAACTGGACGTGCATTGTCGGGAGAGTATTTATAACAAATTAACAGGGAGTCTTGAAGTGTATATATGTACATTGCAGTAACGTAACATTCATCCCCGCAACCTCCTCCTCACAGGGGCCCAGGACGCTAAGAGACCCAAGGCCTGACTAACGCCAAGTATGTATTTAACCAATTTGTGAAATATTAAACGTAAAACCTGATTTTTTAGGGGGCCATAAAATTCTCCTTCGCCACTGGAAATTGATATAAAACACTACATTAGCACCAAAGCCGTTGAAATTCATATACCGCATAAAAAAAAATATCTCACAGAAAAAATCGCACAAAAATAATTTCGCAGAAAAAAGGACCACACAAAAAACAGGTTCTATTGTACTTAAATATCAATTTAGTTTCCTAGAAATTTCCAAATATGTATTTTAAAATCGTTCTTACTTCAGAGACAGTTCGTAATAGTCTTTGTAATCCACGTTAGTTACCTATACTACCCTATTACCTACCTATTTTACAAGTTTGTCTTTTTATAATACACTAAAAATAAATAAAAGGATTTCAACTCTTATGTTCACAAAACAAAAGTGTGTTTAATAGAAAAAATTATTAAAATTTCGTAATTTTTTTTCTCTCTAGATCCTCTAGCTAATATTCAATAGAAGTCCAACTGTGAATTATTGGTCTGATTTATATATACATACACTCTTCTTTTAAACTGTACACTCTTGAGTTTTATTAAAAACATGCAAATCCTGTTATTTTACTTTTAATTTTTTAAGTCATATGTAATTTTATTGCTTAATTTTTAAAAGTTTCTTCTTACTTTTAAATGTTTCCTATTTTGCCTGATAATTCTATATTATGCAAAAATTTTAATTTTCAATTTAGTGACAATATTCTTCACTATCAAAGAAGTTGAAACAAACTCCACATTTGCATGATCGGTTTTAAAATCTCCAAGATAAAGACTGAAGTCATTATCTTCAAAGTCATATTCACAAGTTCTGAAGTCATATTCACAAAAACTCTAGCAAGTAAACTCTAGTTGCAATTTAATATTAATTCGTCAGAATTAAAACAGATCAATAAGTATTTAAAACTTCAAAATCTTTAAAGAATTATTTTTCTTTTGCATATTAATGCACAAATCAGGTATATATCGATCCAGACTCTATCCGTGTTTATTATACAGCATTTTCTGAAATTTCTGGAAGGAAATATATAACCCTTTACAGGAACCTACCCCTTCTTTGAAATGGCAAGGCCCTTTATTTGAGTAGGTTCACTCACTCAAACTGCGCTAATTGATTTCACAGAATTTTAAAACCGAGAGTCAGCTTTCAATAGAATGCCATTCAGTATTTGAAATTAGAGAATTGATGATTTGTAAATCAAAGAGGTTCGGATTTAAGCTGTCACGCTTGGAATAATGAGGCAATTTCGAAAGCTTTCCCCTAGAGAATAGAGACGGCTTAGTTTTCATAATTGAACTTATATAGAAGGAAGTTTTATACTATTTAAGCTAGAGTTACAGTGTGTGGCAAATGAAAATGATTAGGAATAGCTATTTAAACAATAAGCATCACACTTTGAATCGTTGGTGTTAGTTTAGCTTTTAATATTAATACTTATGAATTGATTATTACGACTGTTATTTTGGGTTCTTCTTATTCATGAATTAAAATTATTCTCATAAAAGGAAGTAAATTCTCTATGGAAAGAGATAAAAGTATTATGGGAACATTTATGAAATAAAAATATAATATTTTTTAAAGTTAGTTAATTTTTAGATAAAATGCAGATAAACGCAGATATTTAGACTCATATTCCAATGGTGAAATGAATACCAAAATGGACTGTATAGAGCAATTTGTGGACAATTTGGTGCTAAAAAAGACAATGCAAAGAAAGCTATCATTTTTCCAAAAACTCAATAGATGCTTTGCTTTTCAAAAAACCAGAAAATTCTGTATTAATTTTCCTTTAGTTCCTTTACTAGAATTTTTGCATTAATTGCACAATTCTTTCTTAAAATGATTTATTACTGCATATATAATGTCAATCTCATTGATGCGCATTAGAAAATTAATTAATTCATTTTTTATCAGGCTCTTTTCTATCAGATAATCTGAAATGTAGGCGTGGTAGTTGCTGTTTAGCATCAAACATTGCTCCATTACTTAATGAAAAATGCAGGTAAAGCTTTGAAATTTTGCAGGCACATTTATAAAGATTCGTGGTATCAAATAAGCCAATAAAAACTTTCGACAGTTTAATGATTTTTAGGGTACTATATCTTCTTAACCTAGAAATTAACAATGTAATTTACTATATCAGCTCTTTAACGCTAATGTTAAGATTATGATATTATTTACATGTCTACAGTAATAGATTATATACAAAAATAATCTTGGTGCAATTTATTTTGCTAGCCTTACTAAAGCAGTTATTTTCAGCAATCTACTTCTAGAGAAATTCGTTACACACACACACACACACACACACACACACACACACACACACACACACACACACACACACACACACACACACACACACACCACACACACACACACACACACACACACACACACACACACACACACACACACACACACACACACACACACACACACACACACACACACACACACACACACACACACACACACACACACACACACAGAGTTTATTGCCCTTTTATAGAACTTTTTTTTCTTCTTATCTAGGATCTTCTTCCTAGATCTTTTGTATTGAAAAATTCTTGGTTGTAACTTCAAAACTTCTTTATGAGTTTTTGCGGAAATTTTTCAATTGTTTCCAATGTTTTAGTGGTCATAAAATGAAAAGTTAAACTCTTTTCGTCACCTTCTTTGTAGGAGTAATCCTGCTTGGCTGAATTGTTTTCCTTTAGATCTCTCTTTTTTTGAAAGTAACCATCTCAATTTAATAAACCGTTTTTATACAAAGAAAAGGGAATCTATTCACAGATGTAATGAGAAAACCTACTGTAATAATTCCTGTTGGGTTGAAAAATCGATGGTGTTTGTGAGACCAGCATCAAAGAATTTATTGCTTAGCAAAGGAGAAAGAAATGCATAGATATAGATTTATTTCATTAACTCAAAAGGGGTGAGCCTTATTTGAGGCAATGAGCCTAACAATAGTATTATTTAAATGAATATAACGATTGTTTAATGATTTTATATCCTTTTTCAACAAGTTTGTCATAAACCCCTACTGTGATGTTATGTATGAAATAATAATTATACAGGATTTTTTCGAATTCTATAACGTTCACGAAATAAATCACTCTTTTTATTCAAGTAATTTTTTGTTGAAATCTTAATTTTTTTATATATATGTCGTTAAATGTCATATGTTAAGTTTTAAGCCATTAATATTGTCTTTGCTTTGTTTATAAAGTTATAGGGAGTGCTCTGAAGTAATTTTAAAAAGTTAGAGTAGAATATTGTATTGAGAAACGATTGGTACATCATCGCTCAGGTATCATTTTTGAATAACTAGCTAGTGCCTTTCTGAATGAGAGTCATAAACTGCGCTTCAGTTCTACGCAAAATACCTTTCAATAACTTTCAAAGTCCATCTAACTTCTAAATGAGCACGATGATCTTTTTACTTAAGGTAAATGTAATGCAAACAATATTAAATAAAAAGCTTTATGTCATGGTTTTGAATAGCTGATACTAAAATATTTTCGTAGCAAATCTCACAAAACTACCTCAGAATTTTCCAATTTTAAATGTTTTAGTTATTAAAATACTTTAACATTATGCGTTTCTCTTAAAAATCAAATTCAGTTATTATCTCTACATTCACTAGTACTACTAATAATATCTCTTTACATTTACTTGCACACTAATACTTATATCTCTTTATCTTTAAACTATATAATTTATACTAACACAAATATTTTCAAAGGCATTTAAATTTTCGTTTCTTTTTTTTTTTTTTTTGCTGCTAGAAAAGTTTAATTTTATTCAGAATTTTGCATGATTGGCTAATTATGGTTTAACGTTTCAAAGTTTTCTAACAAACGGAAAGTATCGATGTATCTAGCGAACAAGAAAAAACTGAAGAATCTATTACTGACATGAGGATAAGGTATCTTTCAACCCATGGCTAAACCGTATTGCGTGGTCAATTATTTTGTTTTTGACTTGTATGGTTTTTCACTGTCCGTATCTTTCAAATACAAATGTTGGCTGGGGAGAGTCAGATTGAAGTTAATTTGCACAGTTATCGGCTCGAAACTTCTTGCGCCTTTCTTTCCCTGCCGAAGTTATCGCCATTTATCGGGCTCTTCAATTTATCGATCGCCAAATATGCATATATTAATAGCATTTTTTCTCGTATTGTTTAGATTGTAAATTAAACAATTTTTTTTTACTATTTTATTATTTTTGTGTGTTTGCTAACATTTACTGTGTATGTATGTATCTCTCTCTCTCTCTCTGTTTTTTTTAAAGTGCGTATATATAAATATATATATATATATGTCTATGTGTATATTCTTAAGTATTTGTGTGTATGCATGCTTTTTATGCATTTGTATTTTGAAAAATTTTATTCTGATCACACATGTGCTTCCAAACCTTTACCATTGTATAATTTTAATTACTGAATGTCTCCGTTTTTGAATGTGAGCAATGTTGTATTTTGTACTGTGTTTATTGCATTTGCATCCCGTCTTGTTTCTTTTTACCTTTCGATTCCCCATTTGCGCTTGTATCCCTGTACTTAAGACTTCCTACCACTATTGATTGAGTATTGACTTACGTTTGTAAGCCTTGTGTTATACTTGTTGGCACACAAGGAGTCTACCTAGAGCAGAGGTTCCCAAACTTTTTCGTCTCATAGACCCCTTGCCATGTTTTTCGGTTTTGGGTAGACCCCTACTTACCTAACAATGAAATTTTGCAAATTTATCAGCTTAAATGTATTTTGGACAGGAGTTATACTTACTTTAAAATATTTAGATTTCTATATGTAGTGAAGTATAGTGTTTAAAACCTAAAACACACACATGTTAATTAATTAAATTAAAATTTAATCACTACAAATAACAATTGTTACATAAAGTAACTGAGTAACAAACAAATACTTTTAATGAGAGAGATGAATCTGGTGCTTCATTCATTTAGTGCTTTTAAAACTGCTATATCCGTTTCTAAATTTTACTTTAAGATCTTCTTAGTGCCTATTCCGATCAGTTCCTCTTGTAATATGACATTTGTTTTTTCTTTCAATGTGACCATATTAATTAATTACCTACTGTGGTATTACCATCATAGTATATATTTTATACAGTCAAAGCATTCTCAAACCTAGTTTCGAATCTGAATAAAGGGCATTTAAATGTTGAAGGTAGGTTAAAATGTCCTATTCCTGGCAGATTCTGTGTGACAAATTGAGAAACTGAGAAAATTCGGGACGTCCAATATTATACTCCTTAGCAAGACAAGAAATGGATGGAAGAAATTAGGGCAAGAAGCGCCGAAATGATGGTCCTTGTAACTGCAAATTAACTTTAAATTTAGTAAATAAACCTGTTAAACATGTAAATCTGGTTTCCACTTGATTAAATTTTCTTTTAAAATTAGTCATAATCTGGTATAATGAGAGTCATTATCGTAGACCCCCATTTACACCACATGGACCCCCAAATTATTTCTTCATTGACGTGGACCCCCTGCATGTTGCCGTAGACCCCTGGTAGTCTATATAGACCACTTTTGGAATCACTGACCTAGAGTCTCAAAAAAAAAAATGTCCTATAAATACATCTATACTAATAGTGTTAAAGGTGTTTGAAAATTACAACAATTGGTGCCATTCTGTGGTGAGTGACATATTCAACAATACGAGTCGACTGTGTAACAAAGAGTTTGATATAGAACTTTGCTGGATACCAAGCCACTTAGGTATCATAAGCAACGAGTAAGCGGAGAGCGCAGCTTAATCAGCAATGGCTATCATGCCAGTAGCAATTCCGCTTTCTGACATGAAGGGACTTCTATGTCTGACATGCATCATTCTGACATGGTATGTCATTCAGGCATGCATCATATTACAACAGCCTGGCAGGAATCATGGGTTATACGACTAATAGGAAGTCGCACTCCGTGAGACCCGTCATTGAAGCATGACCTGTACTATATTGCCTTTTCAACAATTATTTACAGCAGTTCAATGATGACACATATATTTCAACTTACCTTTACAGAGCATTTTATGTACATTTTGCTTGGGAATTTAGAGAATGTTACTCAGACCACACGCACCATGATGGTTTTTCTTAAACTTAAATCATTCTCATGTTCTAATCCGTTTGGTATGTGTTGCATGTTTCGTTAAAATGTTTGTGATTCCTAGGTATCGTGTTAAATTTGTTTGGTGTTTCAATTTTTACAAACACAGTTAAGGTGGAATGGACATTAACACTTTTATAATTCTTTCGTACAATTAAATACATTTATCTTGGAAATTATTTTCTATGTATGATATATAGGAATGATTTTTTTCCTTATGATCTAAGATGTTAATGCATCAAATAAACTTATCCTTTTGTTTTGGTGAAACAGTTTTGCGAAAACTCTTTTGAACATGCATTTAATATATTATTTTCAAACATCATAATTAAGGTATTAAAATTTTTATCGAGAGGTTTGATTATCTTCCAATGTTTCCATTCATTTTTTTAATAGATTAATTTTTTTGAAGCGAGCCTCGCTTTTAAGAAGGGTTAGGGCTTTTTAGAAAGAAAAAAAAATAACAGCAATAAATTAAGAAAGTTTTATTTCTGCGTTACTGAATATGTTCTTATTTATAGTAGAATATGAGTGTGAATGAAGAAACTTAATGAAGAAATGAAAACAATGAAACTCAAAACATCCCAACGCTTAAAAGTATTTCACTGAAATTTTACTTTTACGAACATTTTAATTGTCTTAGAATATATTACTTCAAATAAAGTAAAAAAATATTATTTTTTTCAAAACCTATTATGTGTAAGTATATTGCATCAAACAAATAGAGCTATTCCAAACAGATTAAAATGTATCAAATTATGCCACTTGATAATTGAATATTTTATGAGAAGAGAAATATATGAAGGCATTTAAATATTAAAGTAAAATAAAATATTAAGGAACCAAATTAAGTAAAAAATGAAGCCCTATTAGAGTAATAATTTGTGACTTAATTACTCATATTTCTCGTTTTAAGAATGAAAAAATAAACAGTGGAATGTATTTGCACAGAACGTGATGAAACTGAAATTTGTGTACACAACAGATCCAATTTGAGATATTTTGGATTTACGTATTTTCAAGGAGTTAAATCCATCGCACAGAAATAACTAATTACATTCAAATGAATGGTATCACTAATAAAACATACTTTATTATAATTAATGTATTAATTGCTTTCTTTTCGGAATCATTACATAATTCTTGCAGTTAGTATTAGATTGATTTGTAAGAAAATGGCGAAGGCTATAGCAGATTTAGCGTTACTTAGGGTGCTACAACGAGGAGGCTTGCTACACTACAGGTCATCTGCCCGGCTACTATCCATGAAAGATATTCAGATCAAGACTGGTTACACGTATTTACTGATGGACCTGCCAAGGCTTCCTCCGATAGGCCTGGAGCTAATGCTTACTCCAATTATTTCTTTCTTAAAAAACCTTTTAGAGCTTGGTGAGTTAATTTTGATGGTGAGGTTTTTGCAATACTTATGGCACTTATAGCTCATGATTAGTGATATTACTGCTCAAAATATTGCCATCTTCATAAATTGTCAGGTCGCAATCAGATCCATTTCTTACTATCTATTTACATCAAACTTGAATTCAAATATAAACAACATATACTCACTTTTAGCACTTGAAGAGAGGTTTTCCTTCATTGTACCTCTTCCTATTGTAATGAACAAGCCGAGAAGTTGGTCAAAGAATCTTCGACGCTGCCATCCATCTACATACCAATTCCTTTTAGAAACACCAAACAACTTCTCAGAGATAAAAATCGACATAAGAGAAAATCTGTTCTTAACGACTTGGCTGATGGTAAATCTTGGGCTTGTCTATTCGACAGCCAGAGCCGTGCTTAACTTATCGCGGCCCATGGGTCAAAAGTGTAAGAGGGATCGAGGAAGAAGCAGGAGTGATTATAAAAAATGCTACTTTTGTTCTATCTTTAGCACTTAATGAAATATACAATTCTAAAACTTAACTCTGGGAGCAAAAACAAATCCCAACCCTTAATCGGTTATAATGTATTATAGAAATTCATTTATCTGGATTTGAAGCTCCTTGTTATGATTCTTTTCGAAGCCCGATAATTCGGTCAGCTCCAAGGTTGTTTACTTCACCAATTTCTTGTGGATTCTGCGTCGACTATTAATATCAAGAAGCGCGGCCACCCAGTCGTTGTTCACCTTTTCTAATACTTGAATTTCACGCTTAACGATCAACGATTAACCATTAAACTCCCATACTCAACGACGCGCTCTTAAATAGTAGTTACACTTACAGAAAATCAAGTCATTTCTACATTTCTAAACTAAAATCACAGTTAAAGAATATTTTTCCCAAGAGGATAAGTAGAAGAACCCGAATTGTATCCGTTACAAACTTTGTTTCTCGCTAGGGTGGAGGGTGGAGCATATTTTAGAGTCATAAACGTACATGATTATTTGGAGGCCCATTTGTTTAAAATTGGTAAATCTGTGCCAATGACTGGAGAATATCTTTTTTTGGATGTTCCTCAAGATAACTATGGATTTCTCCTGCCTCTGCTAGCTCCACTTCTGTTTTGTACTGGACCGCAAGTCACTTTATGTTTGAGAGGACGCTGAAAGATGTAATTTTTTTTCCAAAAAAGCATCACATTGATTAAGAAAAAGTTTCATTATTTTAATTTTATTCAGTTGAATCTATGAACAAAAATATATAGGTTGATTTTTAAAAGAAAATGAATTTACAACTCTTTTATGGTGACTATTTTTAATTTCGTCATTGAAGCAAATGTTATACACAACAGCTTATGATTTTGTTGAAAGTACAAGATGAATATATCTCAGATACTTGATAAACATTTTTATCTTTTTAATGTTTTCTATTGGGATAGCAACTGTTTTTAAAGGTTCACATTCATGTTTCCTAATAGTCTTAAAAGTGTTCACATCGTAACTATAAAGTAGCGATCCTCAAAAATTAATTTCTAAAGAAGAAAATTAACATGAAAAATTCCTCTAAAATGGTTTAAAAGCACTACTATAAAAGGATCAAATCATAAGTAACATATTTAGATGATCAATGGCGAAACCGATAAGAATTGAACGTTTTGTGAATATAGAAAGTAATTTCAGCTCACAGGTGGTTAGGGTTTTTTGTTGGAACTATAACACAAGAACATTTATGATTTTTTCAGATTTATTTTATGCTTTAAGTCAGAGGTGGGCCCTTCCAAGACAGTCAGAAAGTCCGATTTGATCCGAAATTCCTTAGCTATCCATGATCAAAGATTCGTCTTTTATTTTTCACTATTAGAAAAACAAAGTACTTGAAAGTGTTTCTACTAAGAGATCATCTACAGAGTTTGAAGGACGTGATTACAAGATGAAGAAAATTGAGCCTTAATTCAATTTGCTGTGTTATTCCATTACTGCTGATAGTGATACAGCATCTGAGAAGCTAACACGAGAACTTATTGACTTGAAGTCAAATTCAACGTGAAGAAAATATTTAATGCTATGACATTGACTTTTACAAATCTTCGTCAGCTGAAAAATTTTTCATGTATGAATAAATTGGTAGGGAAATTGATCTTTATATTTTAATCAACGTATACAAGGTGTGGCAATTAAATAACCTCAGACTGGTCTTAAAAATGTGCTTTATTGAAAAAACTATATGAACAACTTTTAATCCTCTTCAACATACTCCTCTTCTCAATCTATACATCGCTGCATACGAGTTCTCCACTGTTCAAAGCAGTGCTGCAGCTCATTAGGTATCATCTTCTTCAGTAAGTTTGCTGTTTTTGCGTTCACCTCTTCTACAGAATTAAAATGTGTTCCCTTCAATGCATTTTTCACTTCTGGAAATGGGTAGAAGTCGTTTAGTGTGAGTACTTTGGATGCTCGAGGGCAGTTGTGCGTTTTTTCGCCAAGAACAGTTTCACGCAGAGCGCATTGTGCGCTGGCACGTTGTCTTGATGCAAATTCCCCGTTTTGTTTCTCCCAGATCTGGCATTTTCTTTCTCACTTTTTCTCAAAGCTTGATCGGGACCTCAATGTAGTACTGCCCATTATTTCTCTATTTACGTTCATAATTCCTGACATCATTTCAACACTCAAACGCTGGCCTTTACGCAAGATCTTATTTACTTTCTTAATGTTTTTATCTGTTCTTGATGTCACTGGTTAACGAGAAAGTTTATCATCTTCAACAATCACACAACCTTCCCAAAATGGTTTGTGCCATTCAAAAATTTGACTACCTGACATGCAGTAATCTCCAAACCCCTACTTCAACAAATAAAAATATTCAGTTGGATTTTTTTTTCAATTTCATGAGGAATTTTAAATTTATGCGCTTCAAAATGATAAAAATATAGATATAATGATAAGTTTTTAAAGCTTAACATGATCGCGGTACTTCGACTCAACAACGTCTTACTTAAGCTAGGATGAAAAAAAGGTAAACTAGATAGCGCTACAAAACAACTTGCCACCTGATCCGGAAGTCTCAAGTTCTAAAGGCCGTATCACACGTACATTTTTCATGCAACTTTTTTGCCCAACTTTTATCCCAGTCTGAGGGTGAAGGGTTGCCATAAATAAAACATCATGTTCTGACGTCAGCAGTACTCTTTCTCCACATTGAAACATAACTCGTCGATTTTTCTGCTTCGAAAACGACCATCCAGTATTATTTCTTTTATTTCTCTCACGCTTTTGTTGATGGGCGTAAACAGAAATGTACCACCATTCTGTTTAAATATTATACGCCGATAAAATATTGTACACCATTAAAATATTATATGCCATATATTTTGCGAAACTACCGTCGTTGCCGCCATCTCGTTTATGACGTATGACGCCGAAGAACCCCATTGGCTGGAATTTCAAGCAACTTTTGTTTAGAGCAACTTTTTCAGCTCACTAGCAAAAAGTTGCTCGAAAGCCGTTGCTATGGCAACGGAGTAAAAATTGCACGAATTGGCACAAAAATTGCTCCAAACGCGTACGCGTGATGAGGCTATAATACATGCCATTACCAATCCTCTATATCAAACCTGAAGGCTAGGGCATGCGCAGCCCGAGAATTTAATTGTCACAGGATGTATTTGTGAGCAAAATTTTTCTTGTATGAAAATCAAGAAGAATAAATATCGATGCAAGTTAGTTGACATAAACTTGCAGTCTGTGATGAGAATTTCGCAACAAGCAACTTCACTCCCGACTTTAAAAAATATTGTAGAAGAGTAAGATAAGGTACACAATAATCACACACATTAATCAGATTCTAGAATTAAATGTGCTTGCAACTATAGACAATATAAAATTAGCACAATAAAGAAATTTAATAAGAAACTGGAACTATTTTATTATTTTTCAATGATGAATGCAATCATTTTAAAAAAGTGCGGACCGCCGGTATCTTTCACTTTCACAATGTAACCCATGAGCTAATACAGGTTGTCCACCACTGGCTTAATTAATGAATGCTTAGAAACTTTGATAAAAAAGACAGAGAGAGAATGAAATTGAAATACCTAAAATATTTTAAGTATAAATAATGCTTGGTACACACACAGTCTTTTCAGTGAGTGCATTCAGTAAGAAAAATATTAAACATATAATCTAAAAATTTTAGAAATAAACTTTTTTTAAAGTTTTTCCAGACTCCTTAAAACGATATGATTATTTACTTTCTTGTTCTATTAAAAAGTGTGCAACATTTTATGTAAAAAATGCTCTTTTTGTAAAAAAAAGGAAGATTAATATTTAAAAATTAATAGAGTGTTTTCTTTTATATGTTTCTGCTCAGGGAATTTGAGCAAAGGAATTTTGCATCGTGTTTATATTCTGGAATATAGCAATTTTGTACAAAGGGAAAGAGAGAGAGTTAAGTTAAAAGTTCTTTGCTGAAGCATAAAATGAATATTAATGTAGCTTTCTGGCAGACTCGCCGTGTAATATTAAGGCTTTGTTGCATGTAATAAATATTTAAATACTCAAATGAGAATTCGAACTTGGAATGTAACTGAAGAATATGAGTCAGTACGGCAAAGGAATTTTATTTATTTAGATTACGAAAGAAGTTTTATATGAATTCACAAGAATGAGCTGAAGTACCGTATTTTCAGATCTTTTGAAAGTGTTGAGCTATTCAAAATAAATTGATGCATAGCGTGCATTGCCCACACGAAAATGTCCTTTTTGAAGTGCATTTTGAAAAGTAAATACGAGAGATGGCTATAAACTTGATGAATTTAAATGACCTTTCGAAGTATTAAGTATGAGTTTTTGAATTTAAAGGGAACATTTCTATGTTTAGTGATTACTCTTAAGGGGATTCAAAAATTTTAAATATTAAAAAAAATTGCATAATAAGGGGAAATTTATAAAAAAATTATAAAGAAAATAAAATTGAATTCTTTTATAGTTGTATAAGATACTTTTATATATATATTTATATTAATCATAAAAAAAAAGAAAATTACAAGAAATTAAACGAAAAACACTGTTAAGGTGTCTGACTGGTTGCGACAATTTTTTTAAAAAAAATGGTGATAAGTGGATTTTTTCGTTGTTTTTAGATTTTTTTAGTACATTTTAAGAAAAATACAAAATTAAAAAGAGAAAAAGAAATTATTATAACTAAAATAGGAAAAAGAGGGTAAAAATTAACAAAAAATAACATAAACGCGGCCCATTCTCTACCAAAGGTTTATGAATAAATTTTCAATTTTTCAATTCTGATCTGCTGCTATGTTATTCATTTTTGAAATGACCTTCAGGATAAGAGATATTTTAATTTTTACAAAAACTAGAGCCCTTTATCTCAGTTATTATATGAAATTGCTTAAAAAACAGTGATTATATTCACATAAGGGACTGTAAATTTTGTAATAAAATAGTTATTGATTAATCTGAATATTAAAACATTTCTACTACTATACAAAACATAAATAAAAAATTTCAGTTTATTATTTTCAAAACTTTTTGAGCAATCACTGGCCCCGTTTGATTATTTTCAAAAAATCACATTTCGAGTAAAACGCGTTTTAAAGTATGACATCTTGCTTAGAGAAATGACATCTGCTTTTAATAAAGCACTTGTAGTTTTTGTTCTATTGAACGGAAAATGATAAATTTGGTATTTTTTATAAAGCTAATAAGATGGCCTATAAAATAAAATCATAAATTTCTTTTTTTTCTATTTTGCAAAATTCACAGTTTTAGGGTAGTTGGATATCTTAAGGCATATCGTAGGAAGTCTTGTTAAAAACAGTTTTAGTCACACAAAAAAGAAGGAAAAAAAAAAGAGAGGACAAAAATTTTCTTACTATTTAACAATCACGTTTTTCCGATGAAAGTTTAAAAACTCAATACAAACTTTAATGAATCATACAAAAGTTTAGTCCCTACATCCAACTATTGAATTACTCTTGATCTGATTACACATGATAACTCATTACAATTATGGTCCCGTGAAAGATTATTACATTGGCGATCTCAGTTTTCGCTAAGTCAGCTGGTTTATAGAAAATTTTTAAGTGGATTAAAAATTTATCAAGGACAAAGCAAAATTACAAAAAAACATTTCTCGAGATAAACATTACAGTTTCCCAATTGTTTCCAAACAATTCTCAATATTTTTCGACTCCTTTTTGAATTTCTGATTACGTACAAATTCTACAATATACCGATGTATTGATAAAAACTTGCTTAATTTTTTTACGATTATTTGTTAATCCGAGGCTAAT
Organism: Trichonephila clavata; assembly: GCA_019973975.1. NCBI lineage: Eukaryota > Metazoa > Arthropoda > Arachnida > Araneae > Nephilidae > Trichonephila > Trichonephila clavata. The sequence continues at coordinate 223,880 of BMAO01022708.1, forward strand.
TATAAAAGAAAAGTATCATAGTTGTAATGCTATTTTTGAAGATTAAATTATTCAATTTTGGTAAAAGCAGGCGTTTGCGTAGTTGTTGGGTACAACCTTTTGGTAACGTAAGCCAAAACCCTTGGTAGCTAAATAAATCCTTGTATTTTTTGAAAATAAATCATGTACATCTTAATAACATTATTCAATTTGCAAAATCCACTTCTGTATCATCAGTCACCTGCTTGACAGGTACATAAATATTTTCTACAATATTGTGACTGGTTTTATACCCCGTTGCAACTAAATTTTTGCAGTAACTCTGTTGATTGAAAAATTAAATTAAAGTAAATTTGAGGGAAGCTCTGCTTAATTCATGACAAAGCACTCAAAGATTAATATTAATAATTATATGTTATATTAAAGGCAGTAAGTGTTCTTGCATATTAAGAGTACAAGAACTTATAATAATTTATATTTTGGAACCGTAGTAAAGATCTCCCATAAATACGAAATAAGAAGTATTTAAACATCTGAATGAGACTTTTATATGGTGTGTGGTTGTACAATTCCTTTATGCATCTGGTTATAGAACTTTTTCTTTGAGTAACGTAATATTTCGAAATGATTGTTGCCAAAAGATTTGGGATAAATAACGAAGTTTTAAAATAGTTATCTGTAAGAGAAGAATATAATGCAATAATTTTAAAGAATTTACAAAAGTATTGAAACAGTATCGCCTACACAGCACTATTTCATTAATAAAAATATAAACTGCATTTTTGTACTCGTACGCAGGGACGTCTTCACTTCTTGAAGTCTTGGGCCCTTACGCTAAAGGAGACCCGGTGTCTCTACGAAAAATTAGGCCCTGGGCCCCTACACTAATATAGGGCCCCCATGATCATCCATTAAAGTAGACATTGAATGGCATTCGTTGTCAAATACTCGTGCAAACCCGATTAAAAAAAACGCGTATGACTTACAGTCAGACAAACCGGCTCGACCAACTGCCGCCATTAGACTGAATGAGTAATGAGAACATATGGTGGTAGGCCAAAGACGACGGTCATCACATGTATCCAGTTGACATATCGTCCAAAATTACCAGTTTTTTAACATTTAACCATTGAAATTATTCGAATCATGATCTTATTAAGGTTGAGTCCAGGGCCGAATCGTGGGAGTGGCAAAATTGTTCACCGCACAAGGGCGCCTGCGGCAGGGGGCGCCAAAATTTATAGTACTTATAGTTTAATTTAATGTTACTTATAAGTTGTTAGTAAAAAACTTGCAATTTTGCATGTTTTATATTTTTTAGCAATAAAATTAATTTTTTTTTGAATTTCGCATTTTAATTTAATTTAATTTAATTTTGTTTTCGTTTCTACGGATTGTTTTCGTTTGTGTAAAACAAAATTTGATTTCCGATACAACAATAAAAACACGTTCCGTGTGGAGTTCGCGCTACTATACGGAATGTGTTTAAAATCTAAGAATTTGTAACATGTAAAAACAGGAATTGGGAATGATTTGTATCGGCATAAATTTTTATTCTTTATATGCTGAGAAGATGTTGTGGCTCAACTTATTTTTTTTGTTTGCAATGACAATATATGTACTTTTTTAAAATTATGTAAATCGCTTGGTTTTTCTTCTCCAAATCTTATTTTGCTTCATGTATACTGTTATTAAATTGTTCTCAAAACTCGAAATAAAATCTTTATCGCAGCGTTTCTCAAACTGTGGGGCGCGCCCTCCAGGAGGACGTGATAACCCTACTTGGGGGGGGGGGGCGCGAACTCAGTGGCGGATTAAGCGGGTGTTGGACCTGGCGGCCGCCAGGGGCCCCCAACGCTGGTAGAGGCCCCAAGCTTGATGAGTGCAAAGGCCAGCGACAAACCAACCACACCACCTTGAAACAAGAAATGAAAAGAAAACAAAGATACGATGAAAACCCCGCTAGAAATTTATCGAGATGCAAGAGAAATCCTAATGTAGAAAAACTTTTGAAAATATTTTTAACAATACCGAAATCAAATGCATCAGGTAAAAATGATCTTTTTTAGTTTTAAAACGTGTTAAAAATAATTTAAGAGGTACTATGGGAGAAAAGACAAATTGAAGAACTTGGCCATATTATATACAGAATAAAATGTTTGGACAAAATAGATATAGTAAAAATAATTGATGAATTGCCAACAAGAAATCGAACTGTATAGCAAACTTCTAAGCTCTTAAATAAAGTTTTCAATTTTTTTTAATACAGTTAAGATTTTTCTTTAGCCGATGAGTTTTATTATAGCAATACATTTTATTTTGAGAATTTAAAGTAAGCGACTCTTTTCACTATTTTAGTTTAGCGACTCTTAAGCCCATGGGCCTCAAACCTTTTACCACCAGGGGCCTCAAACTATCTTAATCCACCTCTGAATTCATCTCAATTATTTTTACCATATCTATTTTGTCCAAAACATTTTATTATGTATATAATATGGCCATGTTGTTCAATTTGTCTTTTCTCCCATAGTACCTCTTAAATTATTTTTAACACGTTTTAAAACTAAAAAAGATGATTCACCTGATGCATTCGATATCGGTATTGTTAAAAATATTTTCAAAAGTTTTTCTACATTAGGATTTCTCTTGCATCTCGATAAATTTCTAGCGGGGTTTCATTGTATCTTTGTTTTCTTTTCATTTCTTGTTCCAAGGTGGTGTGGTTGGTTTGTCGCTGGCCTTTGCACTCGTCACGCTTGGGGCATCTACCAGCGTTGGGGGCCCCTGGCGGCCGCCAGGTCTGACACCCGCCTAATCCATCCCTGGATGAATTGCCAAAGAGAAATCAAACTGTAAGCTCTTAAATAAGGTTTGCAATTTTTTATACAGTTAAGATTTTTCTTTAGTCAATGAGTTTTATTTTAGCAATACATTCTATTTTGAGAATTTAAAGTAAGCAACTTGTTTCATCATTTTAGTTTTTCGACTCTTAAGCCCATGGGCCTCAAACCTTTTACCGCCAGGGGCCTTCAACTATCTTAAACTGCCTCTGCGCGAACGTATCGCGAAAAATCGAAAACAAAAGATTTAGAATAATTATCAATTTGATAAAATAATTTACAATTTAAAATAATTACAAAGTAAAATACATTCTTATATAATAAATAATAAAATGCAAATTCCCACTGATATAATACTCAACACTTATAAATGTATCAGTACTGAACAAAATATTTGGTAATTAAGTTATCAATATTCAATTAAAAAGTTTTTTCTAGTGACTCCCCGGTCTTGTCATATACAAAATATTTATTGTGATAAATTGTGCGTTTTATAATTAAAGTCGTACATTGTACTGTATTGTAGTTAGGGACGTTTCAAGGCATGGCCAACTAGCCCCGGGTCCAGGACCTCGATCTCAGTGGGGCCTCATTTCGTTCTCGACTCCGTCTTAATAAGATCATGATCCGGATAATTTTAATGTCGTCAAATATTATTCCCATACATTCCCTTCGAAAAACAGTTAATTTCAAACTGCATGTCAATTGGCAAAAGTGATAAGACTGTATTATTATGTGATGACCGTTGTCCAGTGGTGTAACCCCCCCCTTCGCTACCAAACCCACTTTTCCGCTTAGGCACGCTAGGCACATGCCTGGGACGAAAAAGATTTGGGGGCGCAAAAAATTGAAGGGTGAAAAAAAGAACAAAATTAAAATTACAGAGAACGTGCACCCGCCCAGTGTTTATTAAAAGTCAATAATTCTCTTTCCTTTTTATATCTAAATTATCAAATCTTCGTTTCACTATTGGCCAAATTATTATGTAAATCGCTTGGCTTTTCTTCCCTATATCATATTTTGTGCCATGTATACCTGCTATTAAATTGTTTTCAAATCTCGAAATAAAATCTTTATCGCAGCGTTTCTCGAACTGTGCCCCCCCCCCAAGGAGGGCGTGATAACCCTACTTGGGGGGGGGCATATTACGAAATATCGAAAATGAAATATTTAAAATAATTATCAATTTAATAAAATAATTTGTTATTTAAAATAATTACAAAGCAAAATATATTCTTATCTAATAAAAAAAGAAATACACACATTCAAACTGATATAATACGCACTACTTATAAATGTATCAGTTCTGCGCAAAGTATTTGATAATTTATCAATATTCAATTAAAAACAAGTTCACTAATTACTAGTGACTCTCTTGGGCTTGTCATATACAAAATTTATTTGCAAAACTTAATATTTATCTAATTAGTGCGTTTATAATTAAAGTTGTATTGCATCGTAGTTTTACCATCAAAGTACATTATAATTGCATTCAGTACATTGTTACAGTAAAAAGTGGGACGCGATGAAAATTATGACTGAAAACTGGGTCGCAAATATTGAAAGTTTGAGAAGCACTGCTTTATCGTGATCTCTACAACACTCTTTTTTGGTATCATGAATTTCTTTAGATTCTAAGCAGGATATCTATACACAAAGGCAGCCGAATTTACGATTTCTTCCAAATTTAAGAGATATAAAAGGATGCAATAACTGTAATCGTCGCAATTCAGTTCAGTAATTCAATGTAAGTAATTTCAAATTTGTAGGGATTTCACCTAAATTTTTTTCGTTGTTTGTTCAATGTTGTAGCTGAGTTTGCGAACTTTACTTATTGAAAAGTTCTTGTTATTTTTAATATTTTCATTTTTTTTATAGACTATTATTTGAAAATAAACTTCAAGTTCCATGAAAACTCTTACCATACTTGTTATTACATCTTAAAAAACCTACACAAGAAGCAATTCCTTCCTAGTTACATTCCATTTTTAATATCAATATGATTCATAATAAGCTAGTTTCCTGTTTTAATATTTCGCAATCTTCTCGTATGATGTAATTTTTGTCTCCTCCTCCTCTGCTCTTTTGCAGATATGTTTTTTTTAAATAACTATAATAATATTGTATTAAATTTTCGTGTTCATGCATATTTTTTGTATCATTTCCTGTCCATCTCGGTGGGCCATTTTGTAGCTCTAAGCCCTCTGTTGGATGTGAGCTCGAAATAGCTGGGGATTCTCCATCGACGTATTATGGCGTGATATTTCGTTTCTGCTTCCTTTTAAGGTCAGTAAATACTCGAGCACGTACAAATGTATTATATATAGATAAATTATAAAACTATAAAATTATAGATTATTAAAATAGAAAGAAACCAAGTGGGGTGCGTTTAAGCGCAAACAACGCCAAGAAAGAGAAGACCGTAAGTATATATATATATATAAAAATTGTAGCTTTGTATATATTTAAAATATTCCCATATTTTTATATACTTGATAGAATTCAACCAAGATAGAGCCCTCTTTTTTTTGCACTAAAGCCTTTAAATACCTAGCTACGCCACTGCCTTCAGGAAATCACCTTTTTTTCAAAGAGAGAGAGAGTTGACGCAATTTTAAATCAGTAATTTCCTCAATTTTACTTCATTCCTTTACAACTGCAAACGGTAATTATGAATTTACTTTTGATTTGTTTTGTATTTTCCCTTGAGACTTAAAAAAATGTACAAACATTTTTATCATATTAAAATAATAATTTTATCATTAACATTTTTATCATATTATTCAAAACATACGTTTATTATTTGCTTTCCTTTACAAAGTAAGCAGTAAAAGTAATGTCCAGCTTAATGAAATCTAATTAAAAAAAAATTTTATTTTGTAAATTTTCCCAGTTACATCAGCTAATTTTAAGACAAATTTACTTTAGATAATCGTAGATCAGATGAAGCGTATGGACATGCAATTACCAATGCAAGTATCGTTGCTGATGATTTGGGAGGGGGGATACTTATTTTTCACTAAATCGAAACAGGTTTAAAAATAAACTGTTTCAAGATGAACAAACCGTCGAATCAATCATCAATCCAAGACAAAAGTTTAAGGTTGAATTTTACAATATAATATTAGACACTGCTATTTCTTAAATTTCAGAAGGATTCAATTAAAAGAACATTACAATTGCTTCAAGGTCACTATATACCAAATTTAAAAAACTGGAGTGACAACTAAATTTCAAAACATTGTGAAGAATTAGAACGAAAATTAAAGGATACTAAAAATGTTAATGGATTAAATTTGTTTGAAGAAATAAAATATTTCCGATGTTTTACCAAAGAGGATAATGTCACCTATTGATGTTTTAAATTATATTTATGAAAACAATCTTATCGATACATTTTCAAATATTGCAATAGCTTTACGGATTTCTTTAACCCTGCCAGTTTCGGTGGCTACTGGAGAACGAAGTTTTTCAAAACTTAAAATTATAAAAAACTACATGCGATCTACTATGGTGCAGGAGAGATTATTGTAACTGTCGATTATATCCATAGAGAGCGAAATTTTGAATAAATTAAATATAAAGGAATTGATACGAGCATTTGTAGCTGCTAAAGCTAGGAAAATCAATATTTGAATATATTTTCTAATTTTTATATTTTACTTAAAAAATTTTATATCATTTTTGATTTGTTTTGTTTTAAAAATTTATGAAATAAAATAAAAAACAATAAGACAAACGTGTTTTAATATTATAATTTTAAGGCTTTTTAGTTAGAAAGGCAAATTTAGAATACTATAAATGAGTATTTCTTATTTTATTTGTAGCACTTTATAAGAGTGCAACAGAACCCCATAAAGGGGCGCCGAATTTTAACTTGAACAAGGGCGCCTAATACCCACGCGGCGGCCCTGGTTGAGTCGAAAATAAGACGAGGACCCCATTGTGGCTGAGGCTCTGGGCCCAGGCCCAGTTGGCCCATACCTTAATACGTCCCTGTCCGTATGCGCTGTATATATTCACAGTCAAATAATGTGATGATATATTATAGGAAAATCAAATTTTGTTGTTTGTGATTTTGTTGAATCATATAGTGACAGAGAGAGAGAGAGAGAGAGAGAGAAAATAATAAATATTTTGGGGTGTGCAATAATCCATTTTTTATGCTTCAAAACAAAGTACAATTTGGTCAGATGTAAAAAATGAGTTACTTACGATAACGTTTATGAAGCAATTAGTTAAAGGAAAGTATATCGATTTAATACAAAATAACAAGGTCTGGTCCCTCTGGAAAACTATTTCATATCCGACATGAACAATGTAAATAGTTAAATAATTACTTTAATTCTGTCTTAAATTGCAACGAAAGGAGCCTTTATTTAGTTATTACTTTTACAGTACAGCATAAGACTATTCAGCTAAAATCGAAAATAAAAAGGACAACATAATTAAATAAAAACACTTTAAAATAATTTGCAAACTAATGACATTTTATAAATTTTTTTTTAAATACATAAATACAGTTTTCCCATTGATTTTATGGATTTTTATTCTTAACTGATATTCAGATTACAAAAAAAAAAAAAATAAAAAAATATCCCACTTTTAAGCACATTGTATTAAGTATGCTTAAAGAAAACAATTTTCACTTTCAAAACAGAAAATAATTCTCGCTTTTTTAACTGTAATAGAAATATCTCATAATCTATAGTACGCTTTATAAGTCAAGTGATAGAAATATTCATGTTTGTATAGTGATTTACTCTTAATCAATATTTTAGATTAAATATTTAAGTCTATAATATCCTTTTATATTCCTTTGCAATATTTCAATTGATTTTACGGAGAAGCTCTTAATATCAATAAATTTATGCTAATAAATAAAAGCTTATGTTTTTTTAAATCTGAAGTAATACTCGTCGTTCATTTTTGTTTACAAAATAAAAATTAATAAAAAAGCAAGCTCGATTTTGATAAGGTTCCAATATTATATAAAAAGTTGAGAGACTTTTTATTAAAACTTTTATAAACTCTTACCGTGTCTTAAAGTTAGATTAAAAAACTAGAATATATTTAAATTTTAAGTACGTTATACCTAATAAGTTGCAAAAAGAATCCGTTTTCTGTTCGAAAAAAAACAAGCATAAGTTTAAATTGAAGTTACAAACTCCTTTCGTCACTAGTGCCAATTCTCAGTTTTACGAAAGGAGTTCTATGCTCATATTTGCTTACAATTCAAGCAGCTTCCCCTTAGATCAGGGGTGGCCAACCCGCGGCACGCGTGCCACATTGTGGCACGCGGGAGTCGTAACTGTGGCACGCGAAGACTTATTGAAGAATTACAAAAATGTTTGAAAAGATTGCTGAATTAATTGAATTACAGTAGAAAATTATCATGAAGAATATATATTAGAGGCACAGAAATTGTCTGCCTGAGATTTTAAAGGAGCTAAGCAAGTTTTTTTCTTTTCTTCAGTATAGGGTCAAAAATGTCATCATGCTCCAAAGCTTACAATTCCATGGCATTGTAACGTTCCGAGAAAAATGTAGAGTTACGTGACGCTAAAAGAAATAAATTCTCTCTCTCTCGGACGATCGAAGTTGCTCAAAAAGTAACCTTTTTCTGTCGGTGGTTGCTTTTTAATATCCTGGATTTCCACTCGAATTTCAGCTTCTCCTTGCAGTGTTGAAGTTTTGTGTTTATAGCTAATGGCTGCCAGCGTGATGTCAGATAAAAATGTTTTGCCGAAGGTGTTGGCTATTTACGATTTGTGTAGTGTCAAGAAGTAATTCTGCAATATATTAAGAGAGCAGTTGTTGATACTGTAAAAGTAATTCTATCTGCACAAAGCAGCCACTTTATAAAGCAGCGGGAGTGAGAACTTACATCTATGACTAATCTGAATGCTGGATTCAGAGCCTTACAAGTTTATAGTGTAACATCGGCAAATTGTCTCTAGCTGCCAGACTCAGTTGGTTTTAAACTCTGTTTAGCAAGACGTTAAACTTTTTTCCTTTCCTAAAATTGTTTTTAGATTTTAGTGTTAAGCGTAATTGTTTAAAATGTTATATAATTTTCAATATGTTTATGAGTAAACTTTCGACATCGAAAAGAAATTATGAAGAGGATATATATATTGCAGCACATGATTTCAAAATTGTCTGGGAAGAACAATACTTGTTTACACATCAAAATGCTTCCAAGCCTGTTTGTTTGATATGTGGACTTTGTATAGAGGTCCCAAAAATTTTACTTGAACCGTCATTTCAAACACCTGCATAGTGAAATCAACAGCAAATATCCTGTTAGATCAAATTTCCGAACGGAATTTATCAATAAAAAAAAAAAGAAATCTTTAGCCGGTTAACCATCTTTGTCCCAGAAGAGAAATGACGAAATGGAAACCATGGTGAAGTCTTCTTATGAACTTTCTTTGTTGTTAGCCTGCAAGTAAAAACCATATTCTGACGGAGATGAAATAAGAAAAAGTAGCCTTTTAATTTTCGCCCAAAATGTCGGTGATCTTTATGTCAAAAATATGGTTTATAAAATAGTTTTGTCTAGAAATACCGTCATGCGTCGTACAGATGACATGGGCTAGGATGTTGGAACGCAAATTGTCTCTGAACATCAAAATTGCAAATATTTTTCATTAATTTGGATGAAAGCTATGACATCACAGACAATTCCCAGTTAAGCAACTTTGTGCGCTACTCGAACAGTAATTTTGATACTGTGGAAGAACTTCTTTATTTGCGCCAACCTACAGGTGAAGACATTTTTAAAGAACTTAAAAATGGAATTGAAGTTAACAAAGTAGGATGGACAAAATTAGACAGTGTTTGCACAGATAGAGTGTCTTGTGTGGTAGGTAGAATAAAAGGTTTTGTCACATTGCTTGAAAATCATTTAGGAAGAAAAGTTTTCAAGTATCATTGTATGATTAATCAAGAAGCTCTTTGTGCTGAGGACTTTAACTTGGCTTTCGTTGTTAACCCCGCGATGCTCTGTATCAACAAAATACGAGCTTATGCTCTGAATCGACGAAGATTGTATACGCTTTTCTCCGAAGAAATAGAAGAAAATGGCAAATTACTCCTTATTTGTAGTTTGCACTGGCTTTCCAAAGGAATTTCACTACGAGATTTTGGAGTTTGAGGGAATGTGTCTCAGAATATATGAAAGAAAACGATGAACTGCCCAGTGAATGCTCGCTTTCCAGGAGTGAAAATTGGCTGTGGATTTTAGCTTTTCTTACCGATATAATGGAAAATTTAAACAATTTAAATTTAAGATTATAGGGAGAAAATTGTAATTTTCCTACCCAGTTGGTCATATACCTTCTTTTGTAAGCAAACTTTTGCTTTTCTGTCTGGATTTTGGAGAAAAATAATTAACTCATTTGCCATTCATGCATTGATTATCTGACAAAGTTAGTAATGTCCCAAATTATAACAGATTTAAAAATTTACTATCCATTTTTCAGGATTCTTTCAGTGCAAAAAGATGAAAAAAAAAATACTAAACTTTTCACAAGTCCTTTTTCGATTTCTCTTCAAGACATTAATTGTTACCCACCTCAGGTACAAATTGAAATTATAGACCTACAGCACCATATTACTCTGAAAAACAAGTATAAAGAAATTATTTTAACCGCAAAATATCCGAATTACATCGAATTTTGGAAATTTGCGCCGCCAAGCAATTTTCCAAATTTACATGATTTAGCATTCAGATATTGTTGTAGGTTTGGATCAACATAAGTTTGTGAAGAAATGCTCTCTGTTATATAAACGTTATTAAATCACAATATCGCTCAAAATTAACTGATATACACCAAAAACACCTAATTTTGTTAGAATCTTCCAGAACTAATCTAAATATAGATGATTTAATAAAAATAAGACTTCAGAGTCAAAAGCCACATTAAGAAAGTACTGACTGCTTAGTAATAATTTAAAATTAAATGTTTCAAGTTACTTATTTCCATTTTATACCTAAAATAACTGATTGGACCTGTAAAAATTTATCAACAATAAAATATAAGTTTCTACTTTTTTTTTTTTGTTATACCATTTTTTTTTTCCATTTTCACTACATAGAACTTGCATTTAAAAATATTTTTTTGGTGTAAATAGCCCATAATAAGCATATAAGTAAAATTTTCCCCCTTTTGTATATTTTTTAGTTTGGTGGAAAAGTTGGAAGAGTGGCACGCGTAATTTTTTTCATCAGATTGTGGCTCGCTTCCCAAAAAGGTTGGCCACCCCTGCCTTAGATGGTATTAGAAAATAAAATTTTTGAGGTAAGATCCATTTTACGTTTTTTTTTCAACTTTAAGTCACACTGACGTTACCGAAAACTCTTAAAAAAGGGGAAATTTGTACTAACTCAAGTAGCTCATATTTAAACTAAAACATATAAAGAGAGAGAGAGAGAGTAATAATTATAGATGTTCATTTGCAAAAAAAAAAAAAAAAAAAAAAAAAAAAAAAAAAAGATTAAACTAATATATTGGGTTTTAAGAGTTCGTAACATTGTTTTTGATCCTTTAATTAGTTACATTACCATTAATTCAGATTAAACAGAAATTCAGAAAGTAAAGTCATTTGTGTAACAAGTTTGTAATACAGGCTTCACTATTTCCAATACATGACATTGATGCACAGGAAAATCGACTTCGACACTATTCTAGAAATGTTTTTTTTTTCTGTAAAATTACTGCGTTCATCCGAATATACCCCATCCCCACTTTTACCCCACCACCCACCATTTTCTCGGAATGCCACTTCTTCCTCTTTTTATCACATTGGCAACGTTAGTCTGGTGGTCAAGGTAGCGGTCTGGCTTGTGCCGCTGAAGACCTGCTATGTAGAAAGTGCTTTCGCACGAAGGCCTAAGTATTTTCCAATTGATGTGGTGTAGAAGTTAGGAAAGGGAGGGTGCTAAATCAGGTGTCGTCTTCATCACTTGACCATGGTTCAAAGTTACAAGATAATCCTCTCGTGCATCTTTATATTGCGACGTAAATATCTTACCCTCCTTTTATTATTGTTATATAATTTTATGGCCATGAATTTGATTTGGAAGGATGGAGATTATTTTAATCTTTATAAATATTTCCTAAGGAGCTACAGAGGGAAAAGCTCTAAAATATGCCGCAAAAAAGGGAATTTTCTCCTTTAAATTAAAAGTAAAATCAATAAATATGTCAAAAACCAATAAATAATTGATAAATATTTTCCCGCAATTTTATTATTCATTTTCTACACATTCCAGCTTCCAGTCCCATTCGAAAAAGTAGTGGGGGGAAAGAGGTCTTGAAACTCTCACAAAAAAAGTTTAGAAGACTCATAGTAGAGCATCCTCTAGCAGAAGTAATCCTAAAATTTAGAGAGAGCCTCAACATCTCTTTAACTATAAGAACCGTTTCTCTGGACGAATCTACAAAAACTGTTCTCTACAGCGAGAAGCAGTTTCGAAAGCTGTTTAGACACAACATAGACCATCAAAGTCCACCTATGATAAAGAGAATCGAATGATCTAGTTCGGGATATATCTATCTGTCTGTCTGACTCTCTATCTGCAGCTTATAGTTAGAGCCATGCTGCATATGCAAATAATTCCATTGTTGAAGCGCTATTTTTATGAAATTTAATTCTGCTTTAAGCCTTTTTATTAAATAAACGTCCTCTTATTTTTCAGAGTTTAAAAATTTAAATAAAGAAGCCCTTAAACTAGTATACAAGTGTGTGTATATATGTATATAGATCACCTGCTTTTGTTTTTCCATTTATTGTCCTCTATTCAAAGTTTAAACTTAAAGGACATTTAGTTAAAAAATGTCATAAAAAATTGTATTGTTAGTTTTATTAGTGAATCTAAAAGTAAATCTTAAATATATATATTGACAAAATTGTTTGTTACATTTCTACATTGTTTTTTATCATCTGCAATTATTTACTATTAATAAAAATTTTCTTTACACAGTTATAATATCATATAAATATATTGTATTATATCTTACTTCAATTAGAAATAATTCAAAGTTATCCACTACAAAATTAAAATTACATTTATAACGTATATATAAAAATTTAGTACATTCATATAAATTGAACACGAAATGGCTTCGTATTTTAAAAACTGAAGTAAAGTATATAAAAAATTTTAGGATTTTTAAGTGATTATAGTAAATTTAGAAAATTATATTATAAAATGGATATCAGTGGTTTCAAATTTGTATAAAAAATGTGATATCAACTATGAAAACTGCATCAGAGATGTAGCTAAAAACATCAAATAACCACAATACTTTTAAATCAGCCGAATTCGAAAACTTCTTCGGATAAAAGACTTATTATTAACGAACAATATTTCTTTCGAATATCTTCGAGAAGAATTGAAAATAGCTTATGATATGCTTCATCATAATGTCAGTAATTATTAAAAGACTTTTGGGAAATGTATTCTATTGTCGACGAAAATATCGCGGCTTTCATTTTAACACTGAAGACAAATTGCCTTCATTAAAGACTGCAAAGCAAACTTGATTTCTCTGGGGATTTTTCTTACGCTGCATTTATAAAAATAAAATAAGAACTGAAGCAGAGAGGAAGTCTTTGGAAACAAGAATACCTATGCTTCGCTGAGTCGTATCTTGTTAAGCTAGCATTCATTATTTGAATTAGTATTAAACATGAATGTTTGTTATACAATTTAGAATTAAAGTTAACTCCATGCCTTACATTTTCATTTTGCTTTATTTTTTGCGTATAGTTTTTGAGATTTTAAGTTATTCTTTTAAGTTTTTATTTTTAACTATTTGTAAGATATTTAGATTTCTAAGTAACATCAAGTTAAAATAACTTCAGTGTTTAGATATTCAAGAAAATGATAGATAGAGTGAATATGAGGGTAAAATCTGTCATTAGGATTAATAAACTCCTTAGTATCATATTATAAATTATTTAGTTTTTCTTAATAATACTTTTGTAAAACAATAATATCAAAAATTCAAAAAATTCTAGCATTTAAAAACTCGAAAATTTAAAACGCCGTAACCTATATATTCCATTATATATATCCCGAGTAGTTGTAATTAAAGTTACACTATTCAGAGGCCTGTAGAACTTGTTCGGCTTATCGGATTTTAATGATTATATGCTATATAGATTACGGGAAAAAGATTTTCTTAATAAAAAAATTAGTACAAATTTTGACCACCAGGTGGCTTTTATCGATTATTCCTTTCTCAAATCTGTAAAACCTCTATATAAACGTGCAGTCATAGCCAGGGAATTATTCAGGGAGCGCTTGTTATCGTTAATCATGCCCTTACAAAAAAAAAAAAAAATCTAGGTTTACATGTAAAACTGTTTTATGAGAACGGCAGCAACCACTTAGTTGCTCTGTTGGAATATTGTTGTATAAAGGATCTGCGAAAAGGCCTCATATCAAGGATTTGAGGAAGATGATATTGAAATTTGAAGAGCCTGAAGATTTAAGTGTGTTGCCGGGAAGTGGACGGAAACCGGTTGTGACTCAAATGTCGAAAAAGTCGCTACTGCTGTGTGATTGAAAAAGAGCCTCAAGTTCGATCAACTCTTCATCAAGTGGTTGATCAGTGTCACATGAATTGGAGATGATAACGCGTATTTTGTGATTTTGAGGTCTTAGCGTTTGTGTCACGTGGATCTTACACATATAACATTTTAAAACGTATCGCAGAATTTTTCGTACTGTCGACCACCGAATCTCCAACTCACGAGAAACTGATCGACCACTTGCTGAAGAATAGATGGAACTGGGGACGATTTCAATTACAGCATTAGCAACTTCTTTGACACTTTCAGTACAAAGCGGTTTCTATTCTCTTCCGGGCCCCAACACACCCAAATCTCCAGTCTCTAAAAATTTCATAATCATCTTCCTCAAACCAATCCTTGATATGGGGCCTTTTCGCAGATCCTTTAAACGACGATATTTCACCATAGCAACTAAGTGGTTGCTGCGTTTCTCATAAGCCAGTTTTACCAGTAAAGCTCAATTTTTTTAAATGGAACTTTTTTGCGGACTGCATGGAAATTTTTTGCATGGGAAATTTACTCATTTTTGCGTAACATTAAAAAAGCGAACGGAAGTAGTGATTCCTCCCCCTCCCCTCGAAACGTCGCCATGGTGAGGAGATAGCGAGTGGATGTGACGTGTTGCATCATATCTGTGAAAAGGTTGGACGATTGATATAGGAGAATTGTGCATCAAAAGTATATCTTGCTGCTATGGACGAAAGGCGCTTAGATATTGGTGACATTAAGTGGGTACCCTTGCTACTCTCTTAACGAACTCGCGTGGCGTATTTTCGCAGTTTTCATGTAATAAAAAAAACGTTCCATTTCCAACGAATAAACGCACCCAAAATATTACCATTATATGGCTTTTTCCGTTACGGGAGTGTCTGGGGCATTGTGTATATGTCACTAACGTTCGCGCCAGAATCACTACGGATAGCGTCTTGTAAACAAACACAGTGACTTCTGTAAGTGATGCATTTTTATATTATTAATTTTTATTTCCATTGGATCAAAATAAATTCTGGTCAGATAGCCTAGAACAAATGCAAAAAGGGGAAAAGAGTTTCATAAAAGAAAAAAAAAAGAAAAACTAGCAGCAATTCCTGGCAAAAGTCTATATATCACCAGGTAGTTATGTCGCAGCTTTTATCATCCTTATCCATAAAGTTTTTAGTGCTGTACACATCAGAGGCTATTGCAATCATTGGATCCGATGATGATTAAAAGCTGATTATCGTAACTGAAGACTTTAATGTTAATTTTGCTTCAGAAGAAGCAAAGCCACTCATTGAATTCTTGAAACGGACACTGAATTTGACAATGAATACTGATTCTAGAGAAGGAAAAACAATACACGGAACTACGATTGATGCAGTTTTCTCACATTTTCTTGATTGACTACAATCGAGGATTTTTATATTCTACTCACACCTATTGTGTCTTTCTTGGAAAATGATGATACAGAAAATTGAATAAATATATTTTCATACAATAAATGAAGTTCGAATTTTATTTGTTTAAAGTTATCTCAGCAGTTTAATATAATAAGATGTATTCCTGCATTTACGGCCAACATCGCCAAAGAAGTTTCACTTCTATCGCGTGACTTTCCACGTTCTTTTTTTTAAGGACATGGTTAACGAAGACAAGTGCACACGTTGAATGATTCTTTGGCTATGACTGCACGTTTACGTAGAGGTTTTACGGATTTGAGTAAGGAATAATCGATAAAAGTCCCCTGGTGGTAAAAATTTGTTCTATTTTTTTATTACAGTAATATTTTTCCAATGATCCATATAGTATATATTTCAAGTTTCATTAAACTCCGATAAGCAGAACAGGTTCTACAGGCCTCTGAATACTTTAACTTTAATTATAAGCACCCGGTATATTAATATACACTCGTGTCCATAAATTAAGGTAATGAAGTTCAGGCAAAGAAAGAGACAGAAGCAAAATAAATTTGACTTATTTAAAAAGTCTATTTATTAAACAAAAGGCAAAGAGCAAAAAAGATGCTATATGTTTGACATAATTAATAAAAATTGCGATTTTTACTCCCTGAAGCCAATTTAAAAAAAGAACCTATTTACAAAAAACAGTATAACATGGTTAGTATGATGGTTAATACGGAGTATGTCTCCCGGACGATGCAATACAGGCCTTATAACGCCTACGCATGCTGAGTATCAAATTATCAATCTGATCTTGGGGAATATTATATTACTCATTAATGCCCTCCGAAGTTCTAATAGACAGGTGGGAGGGGGTTGACGGGCTGCAATTCGTCAGCCAAGCATATCCCACACAT
Organism: Trichonephila clavata; assembly: GCA_019973975.1. Taxonomy (NCBI): domain Eukaryota; kingdom Metazoa; phylum Arthropoda; class Arachnida; order Araneae; family Nephilidae; genus Trichonephila; species Trichonephila clavata. The sequence continues at coordinate 240,584 of BMAO01022708.1, forward strand.
GCTCTATTGGATTTAAGTCCGGTGAGTATGCTGGCTAATCCATACCTGTGATATCCTCCGATTGAAGGCATTCTTCTACAATGTTTGCACGGTGAGGACGGGCATTGTCATCCATAAACAGAAATTCAGCACCCATGGCGCCCCGAAACAAACGTACATGTTGTTCTAGAATGACATCCCGATAGATGTGGCCTGTCATCATTACACTCTGAACATGCAGGTCAGTTCTGGAACCAAGAATAATTCCTCCCCAAACGAGCCATCCTGTACCACCATAACGGTGTCGTTCAGTGGTGTTCTCTTGGTGGTAACGGGTACCTGGTGCTCTCCATATGAAAGTTCGGCGAGAGTCAGACTGCAAACTAAACCTGGACTCATAGGAAAACATCACACAAGACCACTGTTGTGGTGTCCACAATGCGTGCTCTCTACTCCAGGTTAAACGCAGGCGACAGTGAGTTGCGTAAAGAAGAACACATCTGACAGGCCTACGAGCATATAGACCAATGTGCCCTAAGCATCTGTAGGTCTGCCTTGAAACTTTCATACCGGTAGCTGAAGAGAGCTGACGAGATACGTCTGATGCTGTGCTCCGTCTGTTTCTTTTGGCAGTAACTGCCAAATACCGGTCCTCATTCGGCGTTGTAACTCGGGGGCGACCTTTGCTGTAACATCTGCTCACATTACCATCAACTTGGGATCGTTGCTAAAGCCTGGAGATGACACTCTGGGCGATTCCAAGTTCCTTGGATACTTCCAGCTGTGTACGTCCACATTCCAGTCGTTTGATAATTCTACCACGTAAAAAATCATCCAAATGCTTCCTTTGTGCCATAACTATGCGGTAATTGCACTGAAAGGCTTTTAAAGCGCTTGTGAACAATTTTACTTCTTTGCCACCATTCCTTATATACCCTCTCTTACACTCTCATCATTGTGACGTACTATCCGCGCTATCTGGTGGTATCTTGTAATTTGCATATTCTTCTTCAAGATGTGTGTGATAACTCTACAGATAAAATTTTTATTTTAGAGTTCAATTTCTGTGTGATTCTGAATTATCCTTAATTTATGGACATGAGTGTATATATACATTCAATCGACTTCTCATTCCTTCTCGACTTAATTATTCTTCCTGTTTATTTCTATAAATTTAAAATCAAGAATTTTAGCAATTCTTTGTCTTTTTTTATATGGTAATTCCTGATCTCATTTGAAAAAAAAAAAGTTTTGATTATTTCAAACGATTGATACTCTTGTAGCTAACAAGAAATTCAATAACTCATTCTTTACTGATTTAAAATGCTTTAAATAAAGAATGAATTTATCTTGAAATTAAAATATATGTATATTCACGCATGTGCTGACAACTTTTGATAAAATGATGTATTGTCTTTCTTAGAGTTCACAATTTATTATTTCTTTCGATCAACTTGTAAATTATCTTAATGTTTTGACTTTTTATTTAAAATTTCTTTTATTCTACATTATGTTACTTTAATTTTATTGTATTGTAATATTTTTTATCATTAGTTTAATATTATTTTATTTTATTTTTCAACAAAACTATTATATTTTTTTACTTAATTTATCAGTTTCATTCTGTACACTATTTTTACGTTTTTCGTTCTATTTTATTTATTTTTCTTAAAACATTTTTTAATTATTATTTTTAATAACAGTTTTTTCGTTTTTTAATCTGTATTTTTTAAATTTTATGTATCCTTTTATGTTTTTATTTACTTTTCCTTTGTTTAAACATTGAGCGGAAGTCAACTTAGTTGTGCATTACGATCCCTGAAGAATTATGCTTTAAATAAATTTTAGAATCATTTCTTAAATGTACAAGTTTAATGGTTTAGTTGATATTCGTACTTTCCTGGATGTTAAAGCCCAAAAGGTGGTTCGTTACTACATTACCTGTAATTTGTGTTCTTCTGTGTATATAATCAGGATATAACAATGAATAAGTTACTTTAAAATGGGTAAAAAGCACTTTAAAATAATTCTACATAATGAGGTGCCAGTAATAAATTCGCACTACCTGTAAAAATGTTAAACAATCCTATTTAACAAGGGAATATATGGAAAAATTATGCTTTCCTTCTGGAGATTTTGGTTTATTTTCAAACATTTATGACGATATAATTAGCATAAAGTTTCTGTCATACATGCATTTAATTTTACATTGTGTAGAAATTAGCGATTTAGGTTATAAAAGAATCCATGGCACAATTAAACGCGAAAGAGGAATACAGTTATGCTCTTAAATCAACAGAATCGTTAAATGTTTCCACATGTTATTAATTTTGGGTTAACTAACTTCAATTACTGAAATGAATGACTATTATTCTGGATAGCCTTTAGTTAGACTAAAATTCTATTTAAACTTCGCTTGCGAATGAGAACAGGTAATTTTATAATTGCGTATTAACGGGGGGGGGGGCGATAAACCGTTACATGCTGTTCCAGTAATCTTTATGATGATGAAATTAAGCTTAGATTGAAGCGTTTATTAAATTATTCCTAAATTGCTTAGAGGTATTTTGTTATTCACAAGAATATAAAGTTCATGGATTTGTTTTCAAAATTCATTGCTTTAAAAAAGGTTTTTCTAAGGTGTAATTTAACTTTCGAAAAAAAAAATCGTATTCTAAGTCAGAAAAAGCATACTCTCACATTGTTTAAGTACTAAAAAAATAAATCCAATGCTTTTAAAGGGAAAAAAATAATTAAGGATGGGATTCTCTCTAAATTTTAAAACAAAACCTGTGTATGTGTGTATGTTTTTATTATTATGGCACATGAAACTTACAGTCGTAAGCAGTTAAAATATTTTTTCTTACTCACGCATTTTCTTACTAATTATACAGCTGAGATTTGAATATGACGACACGAAGTATAATTTAAATAATAAATGGAACTTAACGCAGCACTATTTTCCTTCTCTTTCGTCTGTTATTTTCTCACAATTAAAAAAAATAACATTTATGATTAAAAATTCTATCTTTTTTCAAAGCTTAAATTATAGCCTGTTAGACAAATGACTCTGCATAAAAAAAGAAATGTTTTCACTGAGTTATATCACCTTAGTTTTTATTCATAAAAATAAAGTAAAAAAAATCTTCCTATCATTATAAAATGAATAAAAATAAAACTTATCCTTTTGAAATAAAACAAAACTAATCTGTCGCTACTGCAGTTACATATACAAAGAATAGAAACTCTTCTTTGTATTTTGTCTCAACATTCTTAAATTATACATATTTTGTGTAAAAATAATAACTATGTATAAATTTCTTATCAAATAAATTGCTGTCATATTCTTATTTTCGAAATCTCATAACTCATTATAGTACTTTTTTATTAAACATTCAAAATAAATTTTTCAGTTTCTTAGAAAGCATTTTTCCCTTTTTATTATGTAAAAATGATTCTATGTTCTATTTTTTGAACAGATAAAAAATCTTATAAAGCTGTACGATATTCTTATTTCATATGTTTTTCTTATAGCTATTTAATATTTTTTCAAGTATTTTTGTGACTATATCAATATTGTTTATTAAATGTAGACATTATGTTGAAAAAAGTAAAATAATTTGATAAGAATTAAAAAAAATTACATAAATAGCTTAAATACTCAGAGCGTGTCTATTTAGTTACTTCACTGATTCAAATAAAATGAGCGATAATGCTGTGAATAAATTAAAACTGATTTCATTGGTGGCAGATCTCGAAATTTCGAGTCTCAGTCAGCGACGAGGTCGTCACTCTTAAGTTGGCATCTCACTTTCCACACTTACACTCCAAGAAAACGTGAAGACTTTGAGCAATGATTGATTCAAAGTGCATTAATCCCTTTACACAGCAAATCTTCAGTGGGATCAAGACGAGAACTCACAATTCTCAGACAATGAGTTCGTGACTACGACCATTTGACATAGACCATGTAAGTTATTTGAGAAAACAATGAGCATTCCGATTTGTTAAGTATCAGATAAAGGAAGGAAAATAAAAAAAAATACAAAAAAAAATATTATGTCACAAAATATTATGTTCTTCCGAAGATGTGAATTGAAAGTTATAAAAATAGTTCTTAATTTTTTAAAAATATTTAATAATCATGATTCAAATAATGCTTAACAATCAAATTATAACTAAATAAATAAACTTTATTCAGCTATAACTACTATTACAAATTATATGTAGTGCTTTATAAGTGTTTAGTTTTAATACCTTAACTGTCGAGGAAAATATACTAAATACCCCCTCCCCCAGTACCACCGATTTTTCCACACGCGTGCTTTGTTACGTGGTTTATTGAGGGAAAAGAAGGGTATTTTTTCAACTTAAAACACAGTTTACTTTCACTTTAAAAAGAAAAAAGTGAATAAAATAAGGAAATTAAATTAGAAAATGTCTAGTTTTAATTAATATTTTGTGTGATATATTCTAAAACAGACTTAAGCACATAGACAGCATCCCATTCAGTGCATCGGTAGCGAGATACCCGGTAAATATTTTTCATTGCACAAACACACTATTATACACGGTTAGTAAAAAGGAGAGCAAATGGAGGTTAGAAAAGACAACAATCAAACGAAAAAATAAGAAAAACTGCTTAGCTATGAGTTTTATCCTTTCTAATTCCTCTTCCCCATCTCTTCTCGGAAATAAGTAAATTTCTTAGAAATTCTGTCAATGCAGTTGTATTGTATTCCAAAGCTGTGGAAATAGTTTTATATAAACAAAGCAGAACCATACATAAAGTCGTCCTTTGGAAGGATGAGTACACACAAGCAGAGCAGGACGTGTATACACGCCTGCGACACTTAAGGGGTTAAGAATGTAAAAAAAAAAATATCTGCTTAATTCTATTTATAAAAGAAAATATTTTTCATTAAAAAGGTATTATATTCCTTATTAAGATTTAAAAAAAGAACGTTGTGTTCTTCCAAAAGGGAAGGAATGAAAATTGCCAGAGCCTGAGACAGATCGGACTTCTACACGATAGATGGCTACACCACCTATCTCCACCTCCCCAATTTAGGTATGGAACTGGAAGGGAGGGAAATATTCTCCAGACCCCTGCATCCGTGGTTTCTGCTGCGACCACCCACAAGACTTTCGGACCCACTGATTTAGCAAGCACGTACTCCACGTGTACTCGGAGGGTATTTAATGACATCGGGAATTGAACCCAGGCCTATCGGTCTGGTGTCCAACGTTCTAACCACTAGGCTATCCAAGGCCTTAAAAAACAATTTATATAATACTAATGCTCAAAGAAACGTATGATGATGAATCATAGGACTTAAAGAGACACAATACGTAAATATATGCATGTGGAAATGGTCTTTTAGAAGTTCTGGAATGTTTTGTAACAATGGGTTTCTCTTCTACACTTCACAAAATCAGTTTATCGTACAGTGAACTATTTGGGTAACTTACGAGTAAACTTAGTCCGGAAAATGAATAAGGCAATTACATTTCAGGAAACAGATCTTTTTTGAGTAAACAGCTTTTACAAAAGGAAGGCATTTAAATGCAACTCTTTCATATAAAATTGTTTTGAACAAGTACTTAAATTCCTCTTTAATACGATCATGTCTTCATCTTTACGTGCACAATTAAAGTACTTTTTCCCCTTTATTTGAATTCGGTTTTAAATTACATTTTAATAAATTAGAAAATTATCAAAATGAGGGAACAAATAACATGAATTAACTACAAGTAATTATGATACAGCAGTTTAAGATATCATAATGCAAAGTTCTAGAACAAATTAATAATTCCCATGGATTTCAATTTCTACAGATAAAAAATGAAATGTATTTTGTTGCTATTTTAATAATTTTATAGCAATCATTTTAAAACATAAATTTATCCCGAGGACATCAAGCAGTATATACACGGGAGAAATTGAGTGTTTAATTTAATCACAAAATTGGGGCATTTCACTCCTAAGAGTGAAATGTCCCAATATTTTAAAATATTGGCAAATGTCTCAAGTGCATTTAAAATATTGGCAAAGGTGTCCTCTACCTTTGCTAATATTTTAAATGCACTTCCATTAAAACACTTAAAAATTCAAATATTGTACCATTGAAAATAATTAATATTTCCTTAAAGGAATTTCATTTTCATAAAATATTTTGCAGAACAATTGATCACACACATAACAATATTTACATTCCTCAGTATAATAAACTACAGTAAAATAGTTTTTCTCAAGTATTCTAAAATGCATGTTCAAATGATTTTAAAAATATATATAAACATTCTTAAAATGTCAAAAGTTAAAAACATATATGCTTAAAAATGAGTCAAATTAACCTATTTTTCTCTGAAAGAAATATTTTCCGTAGAGATGAACAATATTTTGCGTTAAGAAAAGTAGAAAACGATATGAGATTATAAATATGCTTCGTACACCAGAAATTGATATATATCTCCATACAAGACTATTTTGCATTAAAAAATGTGTCAAATCTGTTCTTTCCTTTTTCTGCATAAGTCATTTCATACAGAATGAATAAAAACTATAGTTGTATTAAGATTATACCTGAGTTATAGCAAACAAAAATGTAAATCCAAAAACTTATAATTCTAACTAATACGTTTTATAAAGGAAAAAGGACAAAAATTCAGATGTTACAATTTTTTTTAGTTTCATCCAATCTTTACATGCTGTAGACTGTTAAACACTACCCTATCTAATCCATCCTACATGCACAGGCTTGAAGGAACAAAAATATAAAAAGAGTACTGAAAAAATAGTAATTGCTGATTAAATTTTTAATGCTGAATTTTAATGAAAATAATTAATTTGTTGTCAGACAATGTGTTTAATTTTACGAGTTTCTTTAAGCCACAGGG